>CM060950.1:124804278-124941778 GCA_030765055.1 Mantis religiosa
AGGATTCTGAAGCAGAACATGCCGAAGTAGAGGGTCACTACGGTCTTCATCCAGAGGCATGATAAGAATGCGGTCCAAGGCTGGCTTAGCAGCGCTGTGTTGCTGCAAAGGGCAATGTTGATAGATTTCCTCAGGCCATTTAAGGGCAATGAGTTCCAGAAACTCCGCATCAGAGAGATCCCTCCGAAAGCCCGGCTCAATCTGCGCCTTGAGATGATCAGCAGCAAGTTGCTGAGGGCTAGAAGTTTGCGTGCCTACCTCGGCAACCGTTGGAGACGGAACGGAGGAACCCTTCCGGGAGACCGCCACATGACTGGTTAATAACTCAGCAACAAAATCACTTGCGAGCGGCAAACGTTGGGAGTAGTCCATCAAACGACCAACAGCCTTTTTTATCTCCTTTTTTGTGTTGGGAATCTCCGCAACTGTCTGGGCAAGGGTATCCACCTCGGAAACAATTTTCCGAAAAAGTTCCTTTAACACACGATGTTCACTCTCCATGCGCCGCATAAAGGAAGTACAATCCCCCTCTTCCGGCACTTCATGGCTAGGAGATGAAGCCCGTTTGCGCTTACCGTCCCGAATATCAGGCTCCATGGCAGTGGCATCCCGACTAGAAGGGGATAGGGCTTGACGGGACAATATGGAAGGTCGAGAGGAACTAGCCGCACTTGAACTGTCCTCGAAATCCATACAGACACCAACCGATGAACTAATCAATTTCCCAGTAGCAGTGTCTAACGTTCCGGCCTGGGGCTCCACCGGAGACGTAGAGCAGTCGCTGGATGACGGTCGAGTGGGGCCTGCTCGCCCACCTCCAAACCCGACCGGTTCTGGGGATCCGACGCCCCTGTCCCGTAAGTTCGATTCATTAAGAAAACCTTCCATAGTTAAATATAAAAAAGCCGTAGACATAGCCGGTCGGCACCACAAAGCAACCAGTGAAGAACGAAGAACGAAGAACAGATAGGAAAGCGGAAAAGAAGAATAGGAACTATAGGACAGAGTCCACACCCCAAGAATAGACGAAGGAAGGTGTGGACTAGCTCGGGAACCCGGGTGCGCCAAAACCGAACTCACAAGATGTGAGCCCCTGGGGGTTAGTAGTAGTAGTAGTAGTAGTAGTAGTAGTAGTAGTAGCAGCAGCAGCAGCAGCAGCAGCAGCAGCAGCAGCAGCAGCGGCAGCAGCGGCAGCAGCGGCAGCAGCGGCAGCAGCGGCAGCAGCGGCAGCAGCGGCAGCAGCGGCAGCAGCGGCGGCAGCGGCGGCAGCGGCGGCAGCGGCGGCAGCGGCGGCAGCGGCGGCAGCGGCGGCAGCGGCGGCAGCGGCGGCAGCGGCGGCAGCGGCGGCAGCGGCGGCAGCGGCGGCAGCGGCGGCGGCGGCGGCGGCGGCGGCGGTGGCGGCGGTGGCGGCGGTGGCGGCGGTGGCGGCGGTGGTGGTAGTGGTAGTGGTAGTGGTAGTGGTAGTGGTAGTGGTGGTGGTGGTGGTGGTGGTGGTGGTGGTGGTGGTGGTGGTGGTGGTGGTGGTGGTGGTGGTGGTGGTGGTGGTGGTGGTGGTGGTGGTGGTGGTGGTGGTGGTGGTGGTGGTGGTGGTGGTGGTGGTGGTGGTGGTGGTGGTGGTGGTGGTGGTATTATTATTATTATTATTATTATTATTATTATTATTATTATTATTATTATTATTATTATTATTATTATTATTATTATTATTATTATTATTATTATTAATCATAGTGATTTGCGCGAGAACACGGCAGCTACGAAGTATTCAATATTTATAAACATTAGATATAATTATTTTGACACACCATTACAAATCACAGTAACACAATTTTCTTAAAGCGATAAGGAATTAATAGTAGATATTACAGAAGAAATTATAAGCCTTTGTTACTAAAAACATTAGTCCTTACTGTACCATAATTACTTAAAGAAAATTCATGCCGAAATCCACATCCCCTGGCAAGGATTCGGTTACTTATTAAATCAGTAATTATCATTTCTTAAAGAAATAAGATTCAATTGTTACAGAACATTCGCGCGGAGGTCCACATCGCATTAGGGTGCCATAATTTCTGAGGGCTCCGCTATGCGCGTGGGTTCGTACATTTCCTATGGTTTTCAAAAACTGCATAAAATAAGAGGCCGCTGAGTGATAGGAACGCTTGGCTGTCACAAGGCGGCCGGGTTAGATTCCAGAGAACCGCAAATTGAGGTTTCTGGCGGACACCATGGCCCTGGGAAGGGTTATCTCCGGATCCTCCGGTTTCCCCCGTCAGCATTCCACCAATTGCTTAATCCTCATCTTTGCTATCATTCATTTCGCCCTCATATATATCATCCTCTTTCTTCACCTTCATATCAGGCATTGGGCTGCTCACCTCTTAAAGAAGCGGAAGTTAAAATATTCAGACATAGAATATTCGGGGAAGTTTCATTGCATATTTACTGAGTTCACTATACAAGCACAATAATTAAGGTAAACCTGGTGTATTAAAACAAGGTGTCATAATCATCATTTCTAACACAGGGTTGTTTTACTCAATGCTTCCATTTTTTTTCATAAAGCCATGATTTCTAAAAGAAAAGTCACGGCCAAGAATTCCTATAAGCCTATCAACCAGATCAAAATTACAGAAGCTCGAAATATTCACCTTCAATGAACTTATTATTATTGTTAATATCTCATTATTTATATAAAATAATAATAATAATAATAATAATAATAATAATAATAATAATAATAATAATAATAATGATAATGATAATGATAATGATAATGATAATGATAATGATAATGATAATGATAATGATAATGATAATGATAATGATAATGATAATGATAATGATAATGATAATGATAATGATAATGATAATGATAATGATAATGATAATGATAATGATAATGATAATGATAATGATAATGATAATGATGATAATAATAATAATAATAATAATAATAATAATAATAATAATAATAATAATAATAATAATAATAATAATAATAATAATAATAATAATAATAATAATAATAATAATAATAATAATAATAATAATAATAATAATAATAATAATAATAATAATAATAATAATAATTGTTTCACGAATTAACGGTGATTAACAAAATGCAAATTTCACATATCAACTCAAAAGCTGATCAAAGGTTGAGGAACGCCACTGCTTACTTCCCTCCCCTCCGCTTACTCCACCTCTCCCTACACCTTAGCCAACTCTCGCACACGTCGCCACCCCATAGCCAGGGACCTACCAATTAGCGGTTAGTGAGTATTGAAAGACGGAATGCCTTAATGGTATTGGTTACCGAAACTTTGAATTAATGGTTTGGGTTCAACTGCACAGTGACGCCGTCGTCTTGCCTTCGTTTGCTACGGTAAGGAATGACGTAATGGAAAGTTGTTGCCAACTGCGAAGTTATGATATACGCGAAGACAGCGAAATGTTGCAAGCACATGTGAGTTTTCTTGTTCGGATATTATTCTCATTATTATACAGGATGAAGAACCTGTACGGAAATTTGACTATTAACAGTTAAATGGATCAATAAGATTAAGTGCTGATTTTTCAGAATGTCTTATAATCTCTGGCTGATTAAACGTTCGGCTCTTTGTAATATGTGACGCGGCGATTTTTCACTAAGTCCTCAGTTTTTATACAGCTATATTTTTAATATGATTTGTTTCGTTTTAGTGCAATTTCGTGCTGGAGGACATTCTTTTAACGTTACTTAAGTTATAATTACTTACTGCATATGTACCTACCTTAAAGTATTCAGTGTATCCAAATTATTCTTGTTTCTCCACTGAATGCAATGCTGTCAAGTCTTATTTTTCCCTATATTACACTATCTAGCAAACTACAAAGCACCTAAATTGCACTACCTAGCTAACTAATTACACTAAAACATAATAGTCCCTAATTTACACTATCTAGCTAAATAATTACACTAAACACACAATAGTCCCTAATTTACTCTTAACTAGCTAATTACACTAAGGGTGGCATTGCATTCGGACACAGCATCCGTGTCCTCAGCAGACCCGCCTTGAATTATAATTGAAGGCTGGCCTCATTATTAAAATAAAATAAGTTCATTTTACTGATTAGTCGAACCATTTCCCTATCTTCAACAACTTACCTACTGAGCGAATCTTAAATATTCAAAGAATGCACAGAATGCCTTCACTTCTAGCAGTACAATAGGTACTTCTGCTGGACAGGAAGCCTACTTTTATAAAGCAATAAAACCCAGTAGGAAACATGGTCAGTATTTTCCAAAACTGACCGCTAATTGCATCCACATGTTTTTCTGCACTGGTGTTGTATAGATATCTGAAGCATTTTTGCAGAGGTTGGCTACAAGTGTTCCACATCTTATGTTGACTGCAATGCGAGAACTTGCAGGTTGTCTGCTTGTGCATGCGTATTACCTGCACCTTGAGACTTAGAATAATTCTCGTGTCACTCAAAAGAAAATTTCTCCAAGCTTGCTAACTTCCATTTATCATTATTTAAAAAGAAGAATAAATTGAAACTGGCGAGACTAGTGGCAAATAATAGTACACTAAGTAACCAAGCTTCAATAATAACAATAATATAGAATTATAATAATTTAAAATTATCGTTCTTATATTATCCAGATTATCATTATAATTGAAGCTTTGTCACTGTTATTATTTACCCGCTCTAGCATGGGCAGTTTCCTTACGCATAACAGTATCGCTAGATTAGTTATGTAGTGTTGGTATTTTCAGTGAAAGGATGTTTCACTGTTGGTAATGCTCCAGTCATTGCTGCGTCATTCTCTACACCACTCTTCTGCGGTTTAACCTTACAGTTTGGCAGTAAGACATTTGTCTTATAAGATAGGTAATTCATCTGAATGGCTGCCAACATTGTATTGACAAATATTGCGAGGTAGTAACTTGACACGAGGTTAAGCAAAAGGTAAGGAATTGTTGCGTAGCTAAAAGCTTTTATTAAGTGCTCCAAAAGAATGTCTTTAATGTTGAATTACCACCTTCATACCTCCAGTGTTGCCATTGCAGTTGCAGATTGATGGAAAATGCAAATATTTCATTGGATAGCATAAGTGGTAATAAAGTATTAAGTCGATTACCAACATAAGAGGTTATAAAATATGTAATGAATAAAACAAGGAAGGTACTGAAGGATGGAATACAGTAAGCTTTCTTGTGACACATGTATAGATATTTTCTGAAGGTTATTGGTTATCTGTGACGAAATGTGTTTTAGGTCTACCTTCCAAGGTGATTTGTTCATAGTCCAGTTTGAAGGTTCCATGTCTTCATTTATAATTAGTTTTGGGTGTAATTGGTTGACATTTCTGTACATTACTTAAGACATTAATACTTATGCTGCCATTTTAAAGAATGTGGTGCAGTGAAGTTTACCTTTCTTCCTAAATTCAATTCAGTCTAAACTAGCCACACGTGTTACCTCTTCATAGCTTAAAATTCAGCAGATTTAATCGCTGCAAGGGATGGAGGATAAAATTGCACTTAGAATGCAGCATCCATGTTTTCAGCAGACATTCAGAAAAGAGTAATTCAAGGGTGGTCTCTATTTTCACTCCCTCAGACATGGAGTTATCTTCCGGGATAATTCAGCACACAGCAAGCGTTTATAGTACATAAAAGGGCCATATGTATTTGTTCAGCACTCATTCTTATAGGTCATTATTTAAAAGCAAAATAATTCTTACTCGAGCATACATGTATTCTCTCTTAAACTGTCTTACAGATTATTATAACTTCACAACAACCTTGCTATGCAGCATGACCACAGTATGAGGAATGCAGGTGATCTGCACAGACCAGCAAATAGCGTAAAACTATTTCTAAATTTGTTACTATTTGCAATAAACATTATTATAAACTTATGTGCTACCTGAATCTATTAGGTAATCCTAATCAATATAAATTCTTTAAAAAACATTTATATACTCACTTCCCATACAATGTGGAGAATTTCTTAATATTTTGTTCAACAGTTAAATTTTCGGTACACAGAGCAGATTGTATGCAATAGTGATTTGATAATTTATAATTTTGTTAACCTACTGTAATGCATGTTCTGTGGTTAATGCTTGAAATGGTGGTTGAAAAATTTTCGTATGTTAATAGCATAGGATTAAAAATAGGATGATAATGTAGTAGTGGTGGGTGTCACTGTACTCTATTTGACCTTGTGTCTACAGAAGTCAACATTACATGGTGTCACCACTTTTAGAGGAAATGATTCATTTCTACATTGCATATACGAGGGCTGTTCAATAAGGAATGATCACAATTTTTTTGACAACGTACCTTTACTCATCCTCATAATTTTGATGGTCCTTCTCAAAATAGTCTCCCCTGAACGCGATGCACTTGACCCAGCATTTCTGCCAGTCTTCAAAGACATGCTGGAAACCATTTTTTTTTTTTTTTTGAGAAATCCTTCAAAATCGCCTGTGCAGCCTTCACTGCTTCTGATGGATAATGCCTCCCACGAAGGCATTTCTTCAAGTTAGGGAATAGAAAAAAAAATCACATGGGGCTAAATCCGGACTATAGGGAGAGTGAGGGATGCACTTCACATTGATTTTTGCAAGATATTCAGCAACATTGGCAATATGCGGCCGCACATCCAGTCTGCTTCACGGAAATGTGGTCTTTTGCGCCAGACATGGACTTGCAATGTTTTCAGGACATCCCTGTAGTATTGTCCAGTTACTGATTTGTGTGCAGGTACAACGTGCTGATAAACCATTCCATGAATATCAAAGAATGAGATGACCATAACCTTCGTAGCAGAAGCAACCACTTTTGCTTTTTGGGGGGTTGGCGATGGAGATTTCCACACTGAGCTTTGCTGTTTGCTCTCAGGATCAACATGATGTAGCCAAGTTTCATCAGCAGTGATTACGTTTGAAAGAAACTCCGGAGCTTCCTCTAACATCAACTTCAACTGCGTGTTACCTTCATTGCAGTGGTAGGCGATACTGAACATGTCTGAACTTACCTGGTTCTCACACGCGGGAACCAGGAGTACCAACAATGAAACTACAGCGACGTGTTTGTTTCATATTAAGCTAACAGAATATAATAAGATTGAATTTTAGTGCGAAAAATTATGACCGTAAAAATATTTTGATCATTCTTTATTGAACAGCCGTCGTATATTATCACTTGCTTGATACATCCATGTAATGAATAGAGTAAATAAATACTGTTTGAAACATTTAACAGAGTAAATAAATACTATAATTCTACTTACAAAATATTTCAATATGAGCTGGAGTGAAAGATGCTTGCGATAAGAATCAATGTAAACAGCTGACAATCACAGCAACAGGTCGCAAAATTTATTTTTATTTCATAAACATTTTAACATTGCAAGAAAGCACAGTTAAAGTTTCATGCTTAAACTAAAGGTTTGGTTAGCTTCATATAAGTAGTTATATATAGCGGATCACTAAGAATTGTGTTGCGAGTGTGGCTGATATACAATTTGTGTCTTATGTGCATTTTCATTCTTTATCATTTCTTCTGGAATTTCGTTATTGGTTCAGTATGAAACTTTACCAAAAATGCATCCTTTGTTTCTAACAGCACAAATACTGCTGGAGTGTAAGACCTTATCACTAGAGCATTCAACTTTAGAGGAAACATATGCAGGACTTTCTAAAGTGACCAGCTGCTAATTGCTTCTTTGGTTTACATGTTCCTCAACGATTATTGTTGCACATGCCTGTGAAGTTTTTTAGTGGTTGGCTTTGGGTGTTGAGTTTTGTGTACATTGGCTCAGTGTGTGAAGCAGTATGATCAATATTTGTACATGCATATATAGCTGAACCTTTTAACTGGGAGAACATTGAAAGTTTTTAAAACCTTTTCTTTAATGGAGCAAGTTAAGATACTAGCTAGATATTGTTTACTTTTGCAATGACTGAGGTAAGATGAAATGATATGGCATACGAGAGGTAGAAGCTTAATATTTTTGCTCTGATACATGTGAAACTGATAGTTGTACACTTGAATACAGTGGTATTCATTAAGTAATACTATACTAAAACTGGTTGAAGGGTCAACAGATAACACCTTTGAAGGATAGAATCAGAACTGAATAATAATTCTACGTTTCAAAGTTTGCCTACACACTATCATTGGATGCCCATATAATTGAAAAATTAAAGCCTTTGTTTGTTTGGCTCTCCACCACGAGCAAGGCTCCAGCACATTGAATACATCCATCTATGACAATTGCATCACTATCAGTAATGCACCTACTGCCAGTAGTATACTTTTTTTTTTTTCTTTTCAGAACATCCAAAAATGTGTAAACCATCATTCAAGCATTAGCATCAGAACATCCATCACAATAGGTTAATCATGCAAATCATCAAATCACCTTCATGTGCAATCTGTTCCAAGAATAGAGAATGGATATGTTGAATGGACATTAAAGAATTCCTCCATATTATATGGGAAATGAGTATGTAAAAATGTTTCTTAAAGATTTTATGTTGATTAGGATAACCTAATAGTTTCATTTGGCATGGAAGGTTATTGTAAATTTTTATTGCAGAATGTAACATCCTATCTGGAACAGTTTTAAGCTATTTGTTGGTCTTTGCAGATCGTCTGCATTCCTTGCGCTGTGGTCATGTAGATTAAGGTTTGTTGTGAACTTATAATCTGTAACGCAGCTGGCACAGAAAATATATAAATAAATAAGGGTATACAGGAGGCTTTACCATCACAAATATATATTGTCCCTTTTTTGCAATAGAGTGGTTCAACAGTCTTGATCCATTTCCATTAAATTGATATATTTGTTGCTTTAATGCACCTGAAAAACAACAAAGAAAATGTCAGTTTAATGGAAATAGATCAAGACTTTTATACTGTCCTGTATAAAATCTTGCCTGCTGTGTGCTGAATTACTCCTTGGGTTTCTTAATGCAAAACAATCAGAGCTGAGCTTTGGTAAGGTGACTTTTCTACAATTGAGCTCTTCATCTATTTGGAGCCCAAGATACTTAGTTGATTGTTATGTGATAAATTCCATTATCCTTTTATGCTTTGTTTTAAATTGAAGTTTTATAATTTAATGATAGCTTATTGACTTCAAATCAAATGCCGAGCTGTTCAAATGCTTGGACAGTGTCTTACCTCCTGATGTGACTTTTCAGGTATAAGTGTGAATATACTAATATCGGCAAAGAGCACAACTATTGAATCCTTGCTAAGATTATATGGTAAGTCGTTTATACATATTAAAAATAACAGACCCAACTATAGTCTTGTGAGGCACCATTAGTAATAACATAGTTCCAAATCATAACCATTTGTTGTGGTTTTCAGAATTCTGTTTGCTGAGTGAAACCTGAACCGAGATCTCATTGAAACTGTAACATTTAAACTTTTGCAGCCAGAGTTTTTGATTTGTACTGTCAAATGCCTTAAGCCAGATCACAAAATGTGATGCAATTTTAGTTGATATCCCTTTTCTAAATACAAACTGGATGAGGTAAAGTTGTTTAACTCAAATGTATCTTATAACCTGGTTGTATGCCCCTTTCTCCGTTACTTTAGAAAAGGCTGTCACGAGAGAGAGGGGTCCTATAATATAATTTATTTTCTGAACATCCTTAAACCTCATAGTTAGTCTTCATTCTATGCACATATCTTAGTATGTCACAGATTTTTATGTTATAAAAGTTTGAAAATATTTTATTTTGTTTGTGCTTAAAAAAAATTAAAAATATGTATAAATGTCCAAAAATATTTTGTTTCTATATTACAAAATTGCAAATACCTGCATAACAAATCACTCATCAATCAGTGGAGGCAGAGGTGGATTAAAATTGTTTGCTCTTGCAGTGAATTGCAAAGGCTTTTTACAAGTTTTCCATCACAAAGTGATGTTGGTTGTCTTGGTGCAGTGGACTGTAATGGGAGGACAGCTCAACTTTACATGGATAGACCTGTATATTTCATAAATTGAATGTCTCTGGCGCACAAATTTTCAATTTTACCACCTAATTTTATCCGCCTCGGTAGCGTAGATGGTAGCATGTCTGCCTCACGTTCCAGAGGTCCTGAGTTCGAATCTCGGTCAGGGTGGGTTACCTGGATAAGGTTTTTTCTGAGGTTTTCCCATATCCTTCAAGATGAATGTCGGGTAATTCTAAGCTCCATGGACCCTGGACTCATTTGAGCTAATGAATTTCACCCAATTCATTCACCGTCCGATAGTAGATGGTAGCATGTCTGCCTCACGTTCCAGAGGTCCTGAGTTCGAATCTCGGTCAGGGTGGGTTACCTGGATAAGGTTTTTTCTGAGGTTTTCCCATATCCTTCAAGATGAATGTCGGGTAATTCTAAGCTCCATGGACCCTGGACTCATTTGAGCTAATGAATTTCACCCAATTCATTCACCGTCCGATATTACTTAACGTTGGGGCGGACGTAAATTGCAACAGAAAAAAGTCCACCTAATTTTGCACACACTGAAATCCACTTATTTTTTAAAGCAAACTTTTAAGTTTCTGCTTTATAGCTTCTGCTTGGTTATTTTAGGTGATTTTGTTTCTCTATATCATGCCCTTCATTGACCTTCCCTGTTAACAAATTGTATGTTTTCAATTAAAATTTATAGTTTTTTGGACATGAAAACTTAAAATTGTAAATATTTTAGGGTAATTCATTTTGTAGTGGGTTAAGTAAGTTGTGAGGTATTTCAATTTATGAAGCATCATCCTTATGAACAAGTCACTGGTTTAAAAAGTTTCAAAATTGTTTGCATAATATACAATGCTTCCATATCCCCCCTGAGTAACTATGGGTTTAAGATTTAACACAGCGATACTTTAAATGCTGCTTGTGCATTATACAAGTCAACATTTCTTAAGCAATTAACTTTAATTACAACTGGTTGGATTTTATTTGGAATATCCGTTTGCAGTTTACTGCCAGAATACTAGAGACTGCTGCATGAATTTCTGTATCCTTATTTTAAGTAAAAGGAAGTTAAAAATGTTTTGCTGCTATTTACAATGGTAATAGATATGAGAATTTTTACTTTAATCCTCTTTAAATATAGCTCATGGAGTGGGGAAAAGAAAGTGAAGTAAAACACTTTCAGTTTGGTTTTGCAATCATAATACTAAAAAGCATTGGGCTTAAAATTTATTCAAACCAAATAATTGCTTTAAGTAGTTGTGAATATGACAATATTAGGCATGGCTTGTTGTGTTTTTTACATATTAAGTTATTAATGGCTAAAATGCATAACTGTTTTTTCCATGAACAGCAACATATAAAATATTGTGCTAATGAGCTGTAAAATTGTACTAAAGTATGAAATAAATAGTAAACTGCAACACATCCTGGCTTTAGTTTGTGCAGTAAACTAATTTATTCCATTAGTATAAGATTTCTCCCCTTGCTCATGAAGTTGCACTAAGTATAGCTTTTTAAAAAAATCATCACCTTAAATGGGTAAATGTCAGATTTTCCAAAGCAGTGTAATAACTCAGATTTTACATTAAAGAACTTCTTTCAACAACCACTTGAAGTGTACCATCACTCATACTTGCTCTGCATTACAGTTACGGGAACTAATTGCACAACCTAATAGTCAAGAAAATGGTACAGCTATTATCCTGTGTAATATTCTTTTAACAACTGGTAAGCATATCATATACAAGATTAAGTTAGCATTTAGAAAAACAGGGTAATTCAACGAAATCCTAATGCATCTACTAGTTGGAATTTGCCAGCAATGGTGTATTAGGAAAACCTTACACATTGTGTACATTTTTACATATTTTGCTAGCATATTCAACCCAAAAGTTTAATACTACTATTTCACTGAAAATACACGTTTTGAGACTTCCTTAGTGTAAAAACGTGTTTTTAGAAGAAAAGTATTTGAACAGCATAAACAGAGCCAGTTAAATACCAAACTTGGTTCAAGGATGTGGTGCGAGATTTTCAAGAAAATCCCCCACTCCACACTGCTTTATTGGAGGCATTTTTGAAAAATGTTGACTTTCTCAAAAATGGCTCTCACAGTTTTTATTAAAATTATGTCATTTACATGACAATTGAAGTGTATATCTTTTAATTTTCTGTGTTTCTTTAATTTTCTGCTAATTTCCTCTGAAATCCTCTTCATTCATAACAATTTATGCATATTTGGTAAACCATGAGAAACAAAGAAAAATCTTACTACACAAAAAAGGGCACTTGATTTTTTTAACTGGTAATTACATGCTAAGAGTTATAAATTGCGGGAAAAATACTTCGCAGATAGTTTCTGAAGAGAATCATGGGGTGGACTATTGACTTAGTCTGTTAGCTTGCCTATTGTGATGGAGTTCCGCAGAATCCCTATACAAAGACCAACAGTAATCCGCAAGCATTACTTCATTCCAACTGCCCTGATATCTTTGTTCCATAACAGATATGTCCTGATGGAATCTCTCCCCATGTTCATCACTAACAGCTCCACAACTAGGAGGGAAAAAGTCTAGGTGGGAGTGGAGAAAATGGATCTTAAGGGACATGTTGCATCCAAGATTACAGTATTTTTGCGGGAGCACTGTCACCAAATGCTTGTAGTTGTCATCTCTTTTGTTACCTAAAAATCTATGAATACCCTTGAAGGTTTCCCAAGCTTCCTTTTCTTTCCCCTCCAAAACTTGGTCAAATGCAGGATCCTTTACAAGTTCTCTTATTTGTGATCCAACAAAAATGCCTTCCTTAACTTTTGCATCACTTAATTTCCAAAATTTCTCTCTGATGTACTCAAAGGCCCGTTCTTCTCGGTTCATAGCATTGACAAAGTTTTTAATCAAGTCCAGCTTGATATGCAGGGGTGGAAGGACGTCTTTTGGGTCCATAACGGGCTTGGCAACAACATTTTTCTTGCTAGGGTGAAGATTTCTTGCAGGCCAGTCTTCTTTAATATAATGCAATTTCCTATCTCTACTGTCCCACATACATAAGCAACAATGCTTTGTGTAGCCCAGTTGCATTCCTAAGAGTATGGCAATGACATTTGCATCACCACAGATTTTCCATTTGTGTTCATGATATTTGAGTCCAAGAGAGCTTTCATATTTGCATATATCTCCTTCATGTGAACAGAATGACCAACAGGAATAGATGAAAGAAGGTTCCTGTTGTGAGGTAACACAGCTTTGAAACTAAACTTGGAGGAGTCTGTGAATAGCCTCTATTCAGTTGGATCATGGTTAAAATTCAAAGATTTCATCAAGCAAACAATAAGATTATTTTTCTTCTCAAAAAAGGGAAGCAGTTCCATGTGACGTTCTCTGTACTGTGAGATTCTCATCACTTTGGAGAAGATTCCATTGCTGTAGTCGAGATCCAAGAATTTCTGCCTTCTCCTTTGACAGGCCAAGGTCTCTAATGAGATCACTCAATTCCACTTGATTCAGTCTTTTCCCTCAAAATTAGGGTCATGGGATGTAGAAGTCTTGTTTGGTTCTTGTTCCACACTGTCTTCATCTTCTTCAAACACACAATTTTCGGGTGGAGTAGGAACTGGTAAACTATCCGAATGTGGAATGGGTTGAATAGCAGATGGAAGATTTGGGTACTGAAATGTTTTTTTCTTCAGACAATCCTGCCTTTATAGGTGGAGTCAAGCAGAAATAGCAGTCATCTGTATGGTTTGTAGGCTCCCGCCAAATCATAGGCACGGCAAAAGCCATACATCACTTTTTCAGCCATTCTCGCAGTGTAACTGAACATGCATTGCAACATATGTGGAACCCAAGACTTGTCCTGGTCCCCTACTTTCATACCAAAATAATACTGATAGGCAGTCTTTACATGAGGCGTCAGATTGCATTTCTGTGAGCAATGTTATTTCACCACAAATATAACAAAAGTTATTCACCATATTTACACATTTTCATGGCATTTTTACAAATTTTATACTAAAAAAGCACTTGCGAACCAGAAATTTTGCGTTAATTTGAGTAGAAACATGTAATTCAGTCACAGCAACAGTATCTATGTTTATGACTTACAAACAGCTGAAGAGCATTTGTGTTTTGCTATTTGACAGGTGTGCCAACTCCCCCAAATTTAAAATCTTCACTCTAAAAAATGAAGTGTCACTATCTTCAAATCAAGAGCTAATCTATCATTTTTATGGTGATTTTTTAATTCAGCAGATGGAAATACACGTAAATTCGCTATTTTTAAGCCTGAAACATTTTCATTGTTGCCCAGTTTTATTTGACTTTTTAAACAACTTTTACTTTTTTCAAATATGAGTATGTTCAAAGTATAATGAAAGAAGCGTAGGGACAGTGAAGCTCAAATTAGTACAATTCTCGATTCACTTTTGTACTAGGAGTATGTTATTTATTTTATTTCCTGGACATGCGTATAGAAAGAAATTTCAAAGTCATGTAATGGCCATGATATTTGAGTATCACTTAAAGTATGCTTTATTCCCACATTCCCTTTATTAAAAATAGTATTACGGTAATATTTAACCGCTATAGTCCTCAAACTTCAGTGATTTTTTTCCATTGATATAAATTTCCAAATTGTAAGAAATGGTTAATGTTATGCTACAGTAAATTGCTTTAGCGGTGAGAGGAAGCTTCACATTGTAGTAATATGTTCTTGGAGAACCAGCAGACCCATATTACTGATTGTACTTCGGATACATATTCCGGGAGGCCATGCCGTGGCTCAGTGGTTAGTCCGCTTGGCTCTCACCAAGGCGGCCCGGGTTCGATCCCAGGCGACTGCAAAGTGAGATTTGTGGTGGACAACACGGTGTTGGGGCGGGTTTTCTCCGGGACCTCCGGTTTCCCCCGCCATCTCATTCCACCGGTGCTCCATCTTCATCTCAGGCATCATCAGTGTCACTGCCTGCGGTGCCGTATGTAGTAAAGGCAGGCGTTAAACACTACACATTACACATTAAGGCAGAGAAGAACTACTGCGTCACCCGACGAGAATTATTGGCGGTAGTAAAGACCTTGGAGCACTTCTACAAGTACCTGTACGGTCAGCCATTCTACCTGAGGACTGACCATTCCGCCCTAACCTGGCTATTGAGCTTTAAGAACCTGGAAGGCCAGACAGCACGTTGGGTCCAGAGGCTGCAGGAGTATGACTTCACCTCGGAACATCGTAGAGGGAAGAGCCACGGTAACGCAGACGCATGTCCCGAAGACCCTGGCCAGAAGAGTGCGGCCAGTGCACAAGGGTGGAAGAGAAGGAGCATGCTGCAGCCGTCCGAGTAGTTGTGGCAGTGCCTGCGGATGGCTGGGATAGCGCAGGCCTGAGGAGGGAGCAGCTGGCGGACGCAGACTTGGGGCCACTCTTGAGGGAAGTGGAGGCAGGACGAGACCAACCTTGGAGGACATTGCACCGAGGAGCGCCACCTACAAGTCGTACTGGGCCCAATGGGACTCGTTGAAGACCAGAGAGGGCGTGCTGTTCTGGGTATGGGAATCACCCGATGGGAAGATGCAGAGAAAACAGTTGGTACTTCCCCGGAGTAAGGTCCCGGAGGTCTTGGAGGAAGTGCACGTCGGTACTTCGGGAGGACACCTGGAAGCAAACGGAACGATTGACAACCTACGGCAGCGCTACAACTGGCTGAGACTCCGAGCAGATGCTGAGAGATGGTGCCGTCAGTGTCACGTGTGCGCGGCGAGTCGCGGCCCCCAGACTAGGAGCTGGGGTCGCATGCAGCAGTACAACGTCGGAGCGCCATTCAAACGGATCGCCGTTGACATTGCTGGACTGTTCCCAGTTTCCGACCGAGGCAACAAGTACCTAATGGTGGTCGTGGACTACTTCAAGTGGCCGGAGGTGTATGCCATCCCAAACCAAGAGGCAAAGACAATCACAGACTGCCTCGTGGAGCAAGTGTTCTGTCGATTTGGGGTGCCGTATGAGCTACACAGTGACCAGGGTGCCAACTTTGAGTCCAACCTAATGAAGGAAGCACTACAAAGGCTGGGGGTGAAAAAGACCCGCACGACGCCTCTACATCCCCAGTCGGATGGCATGGTCGAAAGATACATCAAGACCTTAGAGGAACACCTGAGGAAGGTCGTGGCCAGCCATCAGCGAGACTGGGACGTCAAGGTGCCACTGTTCTTGCTGGCCTACTGCTCGTCTACACACGACACAACTCGGATGATGCCAGCCAGCTTAATGTTCGGCCGAGAGTTACGCCTCCCTTGTGACCTGGCTTTTGGAAGCCCTCCGGAAGTGAAACAGCCAGCGACCGAGTATGTGGAGAACTTGGTGGACCATCTCCACGACATGCACGAGATGACTCGCCAGAACATCCAGAAGGCGAGCGACCGCATGAAGACCAGGTATGATAGGCAAGCCAACAGCCAAGGGTTCCAGCAAGGTGACCTGGTCTGGTTGTACCGCCCTACCCGGACTAAGGGATGCTGCCCGAAGCTCCAGCAGCCATGGCAAGAAACCGTACCGGGTGGAGAAGGGGAATTAACAACATGGTCTACCACATCCAGAAGGTTCCCCGAGGGAAGATGGTGGTACACCTGGATCGCCTGGCACGCTACGATGGTGCTGTTTGGGACGACCAGCTTTGAGGGGGGAGCAGTGTCACCCAAACGTCGGAACACCCTATGGAACGGGCAAGCAGGAGGGTTGGACATGAAGTATTCTGGGCCGCACCCACCCATTAATCTCAGTCACTAACTGAGGGGATGATTGTCACTTGTCGCTGGCTGCCTCTTCCCCTGCCATCTGGAACCTTCGCAGTGATTCATTGAAGCCAGAGACGTCCAGAAAACAGTCATTTTCCTATTAAAAGGGGTGCAATGAGTGAGGACAGTCAGTCAGTGCTTGACGAGCTAGTAAACGGACGAGAAGACTGCATCGGAGGAGTTTACGTAATCGCGAGTGCAAGTGAAACTTTAACGGACGAACTGGTGAATCGTGATTGTGTGCATTACGTAATTCTGTGTAATTGGCAAGTGTTCAACTGTTAGTCGGTGGAAATAACATTTTTGAGTGGTGCAATTGGACTTTTCATTTCACGAACCCACAAAGTCACAATATGCTACAAAATTTGTCTGGCAGGTGGATGGCCTATTAAACCTCCACTGCAAGTCCCTGTATGCATATTGAACATCTATTCTAGTTCTTTAATGTGCATCTGTCTTGTTTCTGTTCTGGTCTAGTTAGATGTGAATAATATGAATGTTTAGATGTGGAGCAAAGAAGCTTGCAATAGACTGTGAAATAAGATACTCTTTAAAAAAACAATATCTCATGGTACAAGAGAATCGACTGTGCTTATAAGCGTTCTGTTTTGAAGGGTTTTTAGAATGCCTCTATCATGCTATATAGTTCAACAAAGAGTTATTTACCACACTATGTGCTTACATGATCTTGTAGACAGGTTGTAAGGCAATGTGAAATTAAATTTCCTGTTGTGCATATTCTAAGTATGGATGCTGGTCGTTTGCTTGTAAATAAATTCTGGAGATGGGATCAATTTGTTATAGGAAAAGAATGATAAAAAAAAGAATGTGCTTGTAAATCAGAAATTGAATGAAATCTGAAAAAGGTTTGAATGGTCATCTCAAATCTTTTAGGAGCCTTGCACAAGAAACTCCATTTTGAAAGCTTCAGATTAAAACCAACAAAACTTTTAAAACTCAAACCATACAAGGCAATTGTTGTTCAGGAATTGCTACTATGTGATCACCAGAATTGGGTAACTTTCTGTAACTGGATTTTGAGGAATGTTGATGGAAAAATTGATGCTCAATATCTTTCAGTGATGAAACAGTTACATATACATGGTTATTTATTGTTACAACACAACTAATGTTATCTGCAAACCTATTTCATTCATGAAACTTCCTTGCAGTAGAAAAGATTATGGATAGAAGTTGGTGACACTCATGTATAATTGGAACAACCTAGGTTAAAATCTTTGTATACATTTCTTTTTCTGTTTTTAAAAGTATGCAGCCTATTCCTTATGGACTACATATATTTTTGGTTTTAATACATTCATTGCTGAAACTCAAAGATAAATGAATCTCTTTAATTTTCAAAATAAATGCCTTTTTAGTAAACACTCTAGTGTGAAAAAATAAAACATTTTATTGGCTTAAAGCTGTATCTGTAAACTTTCTGTCCTTACTATAACCATCATTCTTCAGTTATCATTCACGTTGGCTTGATCATCCAACCTTAAGCTCCGTGTGTTTTGCCAGTTACTATAAAGACTACTTATATGGCCGAATGCAGACGTAAACACAAAGCCACAAGGAGATCCTTCCTATGTTGGTGAGGGTTACTGAGGTCGCAAGATGGCCAGAAGTTTTTATATACAGCTGTGAACTAGCCATGGAGAACATTTTGTCCATTCTCAGGTTAAATGCTTGTCCACTTCTGAACAGGTAGTACTTCTAGGAAAGGCAGGCAACATCTCTTGCAAATGTTTGACATCGGAATTCTAATTTATGCGAGGCAAAGAGCACATCCCTGTGTCATTTAAGTACATTAAGGCTGCTAGATCAGTTGTTATGAAGGGTAACCAATGATTTGTAACAGATAATTTTACCTGCTTGTGCAGGAGGAAATGCCAACTGCAACTAAAACAGCTGCAGATGTTCATCTACAAAGTGGGCAAAACTTATTGTCTGTTGTCCCACAGTTAAGTGTTACAATGCAAAATACATGGCACAGTATGTCAGTATCATTTATATTGTATGATAGGGATTGTGGTGGGGACTTGATGGCACTCATGGATTCCTTTAGATGTTCATACAGAATTGAACTGTAGCACTGTATATGTTGTCATATGCTGTGACGCACATGCAAAAAAGTTTGAGGAAATATATCAACTGATGACTTTAAATTATAAATACTTACAAACTTAAAAGGTATAAATTTAGTTATTTAGTATAACAAATATGCATTGTCTAAATTGTACATGTGTAGTTATGATTTAGCAAATTTATCAGTTGTAGATGTAATTAAGTGTAATTTTACATGTAATTGTATCATGCAACTGTATTAATTAAATTGAAGTGTGTGGATCATTCAGGCGGAACCAAAGCATGTGAAGCTAGTGTGAAGAAATAATTAATTTCCATCAATTAACTAAAATAAGAGTTAAATGACAAAGCCTGGGGCTCAATAGTAAGTCACCACAAACGGTGTATCATGAATGCGAGAGCCTTATGTCTATGAGTAACATGGAAAATTTAATGTTATGATGGCAAGGTAGCTCAATGGGTTTGAGCAACTGGATGGAAACCAGGAGATCTGTGGTTCAAATCCCGGCTGTGGCATTGAATTTTTCATGTTGACTATCAAAAACCTTAGCCTATATGCTGCTAGTGTGAAGAAATGATTAAATTTCCATGAATTAACTAAAATGTATTTCATATCTTAAGTAAGCCATTACTATTTATATACCAATTAAGTCATTGAATCCCAGCAGGATAACCATGCATCCATGTACATTGGAAGATGTCAAACTGGTTCTTGCAAATCAAAACAATTGGTTGGCTTTGTTGCTCACCAGATTTGAATCCTTGAAAATTCACGAGCAAGGTTGGAGTTAGCCGTTTCACCAATATGGATTGTCCATGTTAAAATGCGGGAGAACCGATATGGATGCATATAGATGTTTTGTGCATACATGCATTTAATGCTTATTTAATGCCAGTTATTTTAATCTTTCTTTTTTACAATAAATTTAAATAAATTCTACGAGATAAAAGTTTACCCTGAAGGTTTCTTTTTGGATGTTACACCTCAAAACATGGATACACACAAGACATTTTCAAAATGGGCACAACTTTTTTGGTGTGGGTGGTATGCTTTTAGCAAAGTGATTTCCCTCAAGTATGAGGGGTGCTGGGATGGTGGATTTCATATCCCCAATATGGAGACACCTCTAGGCTGCAAGCTATTGATATGTGAAAGTCTAGTTAGGTCATGTGTTGGTTTAGAGCTCTCTCAATTACTAAACTACATATTGTATATGGTTATATCCAAGCTGATGTAGAAATGCTTTTTTATACCGTTTAACCACTTTTCGTATAGAGGGATATGCTTGTAATACCTGATTTAGTAGATCCACACCACCCATATTTAAAACATTATTTCCACAAAAGAAACAGTAACTAATCTGCCATCTGTAGACCGATGCGTGTCTAATGTAGGTTTACAAATAACAAGCATACTGTCCAAAATGTCTATTTTGCCTATATGTATTTGTGTTTGAGCTATTTTCACATTGTTGATTCTTCGCAAACTGGTCATTTTCTTCCTCCCCGCTACATATATCCTCAAAATTTAAGTTGCCATCAGTATACAAATCAATGTCAAACAGCAAAAGTCCATGATTTCTAAAGTGATATCAGAAGCCAGTACACATTCTATGCAAGCTAATTTGTTTGCTACATTACAAGGGTAAGCCATGGTTACCACTGAAATTTAGCACTTCAATTAAATTTAACGATTCAAATAGCAATTGTCTGGGGTTGTATAAGCACATCAGATGTTGGCAATCTGTATATCGAGGGAATAATGGATCAGAGGAAGTAGATAAGACTTTCTTAAGCAAGAGTTGCATACCAGTGTGGAGAACATGGGCCTGAAAGAAGACTGGATGCTTATGCAGGATGATACAAAACATACTACGCCTAATACACAACTGTGGATATTATACAATCAAAATAGCTTCATACCCCTTCCCAATCTCCAGATATTAATCCTATTAAACAAGTGTAGAGTATCATGGGGAAACGCGTGAGAAAAGGGACAAATTCCAACAAAGAAGCACTGAAAACTTCTCTTTGGGAAGAATGGAACCTAATACAAAAAAAAAAAAAAAGTCCATTCCTTACCAAGGAGACATGAGGCTGAAGTGAAAGCTAGGAGGTACCCAACAAAGTACTGAATGGCAGCATTTTTGTTAATTTTGTTATATAAGTGACGTTTTATTTGTACATTGTTGCTAGTTTCGTATAAAATGTAAATTATTTTGAGAATGCCTTCTTTTAAGTCAGCTTTAATTTATCATTTAAATACTCACCATAATATTAATTTTCCTTCAAGTTTTAGTGGTGTACGAATACTTTCTGTTCTGACTGTATGTACTATCCAAGATGAACAGAATTAAGATATATCTTAATTTGGAGCTTATGTTAGATCAAATAAGTTTTTTAATACTAAATGTAAAAGGTATTTTAAAGAACACAGTAACAAATTGTAGGTTTGATACATTTGCTGTTTTGAGCATAGAAAGTGAAAGATATCATAAATTTGTATAAGGATTAGTATTTTATTAAAATTATAAAATGGAAGTATTTATAAACAGTGGAGCTTTATCAATAAAATCTTTTTAAATCACTTGTCAAACTATAAAAACACTTAAACTCCACTTACATTTAAAATTACACATTTTAAAAACATTTTCCGTCATTCTCATATACAGCTAGTTCCACATAACAAATACAGCATGAGAAATACACTAAATCACCCACTCAAAAACACAAGTCCGGCCAACAAATTATCAGGAATTTATAGTATAAAATGTGAAGATTGCCATGAAATATATATTGGAAAAACAAAAAGAAACTTGGAAACTAGGATGAAAGAACACATGAGATGCATAAAATGCAAACACAGATAAATCAGCCATAGCCCATCAATTTTGGTCAAAAAAATCATAATATTTCTAAAGAAATCAAACTTTTGGTACGAGCAAAAAAGTATTGGGAATTAACAGTTTGGGAAAATATACACATTTTTAAGAGTAGAAAGAGACATGAATTTCAAAATACCAATAATGGATGACGTCATTCAACTAGAACAGTGCCAGGAGAGGGAGGTTGGCACCTGAAGGACTAGTCAAACATCAGCTGATGATGGGGACGCGTGGTCCTTGAAACATGTCCTAATTTTAAATGTAAGTGGAGCTGAAGTGTTTTTATAGTTTGACAAGTGGTTTAAAAAGATTTTAAGGATTATTATTATTATTATTATTATTATTATTATTATTATTATTATTATTATTATTATTATTATTATTATTATTATTATTATTATTGGTTATACACTTCCATTCTCTTGTCGTATCACAAGAAAAGCGTATCTGCTTGTATGTGCTATTACATAGTTGAAAAATTTACTTTCGTGTCTGAATATGCTTCTGAACATTTATAATTATTGGACAGTACCGTAAACATAATTTGTATATTATTAAATTATTGATGTGTAATAAATACGACTCATCTATAATTTAATAATTGTTTTGCTTCACTGTGGTGTTCCAATACAGTTAAATTTTGATAATTTGTATAGTTTAGGAATGATCGATAGTGGAAACACTGCAAATCTACACAAATTTCAACTAAACAAAGCAGTGAATGAATGTCTTGCAGAATAGCCTTGTTCCAAGATTTATTTAGAGTTTGTACAACCAGTTCTAAATTTGCTCTTCTGTGTAACAAATCATCAGAATAAGCTAGCATATTTTATTTAGTAAAAATAAAACTTCAATCTGAAAATTTAAGTGTTCTTTGTGTAGTGTTTCCCACAGTATAGAAATGAGTATTTTAATTCCTAAAAACACACACACAAAACAGTTGCACCTGGTTAGATTTTATTGCTTTAAAAGCTACATAAACAGCAAAGAGGACCATTCCTGATCTCATTTTCAAGTGTCTGTTGAACTTCAACATCATGGGTTTATTGCACTTAGTCTGTTCTTTATGATGTGATGGTAAGGGATAGTGAATGTGCTCTGCTGTACATAATTTGATGCTATTATGCGTCAACTGTCTTGACAGTTTTTAAAAAATATTTTGAAACATGTGACACTCTACATGTACACAAAACAATGGCACTATTTCTTTAATAAAGATATTTGTGAAAAAGTAAGGTGCTGAAAATGAATGGAGCATTTGTGTTTTGCAACCGATGGCTGTTTGCATTATTTGTTACGCAGTCCAGTCTCAGTTATGCATTAATCAGCTAAATGTGTTCTGAAATGCACCTTACCTGGGTTAACGGACTGTACTTGCAATTGTACTCTGGGTGCTGAAGAAACCTTCTGTGGGTTGAAGAAACTTTTGGTCCAGATGTTTTACAACAGAACCACAAATTATAGGTGAAATATGAAGCATTGCTAACATGTGCTTTATGTGAATGTCGCATCAGTTCTCGGAACAGTCATGTTTACAATTCCTCAAGAAACTGATATGCATAGTGGCAGCATCAGGCATTTGAAGAGCCACTTCAAATTTGGCTTAAATAAAATAATTTGGCAGGCTGCAGAGATGGGCTTGTAATTTTCTTTAGAGGTTATGTAGAAACAGTACAAATATTCAACATTAGCATGCTTTAACAGAATGTGTAGTCAGAAACAAACCATGGAAGTGAAGTAAAGTGTGTGTAATTAAAGCTTTTTATCCAGAAGTATCTTGTTAATTTACATCTCAACCACCAGCCCTGAGAGAAACATCCACACTTCCTGTACCTTACTCAATCTGTCCCATGGTAAAGAGCATCCTGCCACAGTTTCGTCTTTTATGCTGTACATGCATAACTGAGAAAGTGCAAAAGGAATTTAAGCAGTTATACTTTTTTATGCCTTGCACTTATTAATTTATTGTGAATTAAACAGTGAATGCATTGGTTTATGAATATTGCAGTGTTAATTTGAGTGTTAGTTTATTTTAATGACAAGTAGAGCCCAAAATTGTTACTAAGCAATCTGATATGTGGAACAACTTCCCACCAATTGGAGATGGGTGATTCTAATGTTATAGTGGTTAAGCAAATATATTAGATTTTTACATCCATTAAAGCCTTGGGGATTGTTCACATATTTGTAGGCTACAAATGAAAATATTTTGTTCACTGTCAGACTATATCAAATTTAACAATCTTTCAAGGAATGAATTGTAGATTCTTTCAAAAATGGTGTATTTAGAAAAGTTCAAGAAGTGTTGATTTGAAAATTGCACTTCAAATATTTCTTTCCGAGTTAGCCCAGGTTCTTTGTTCATTTTTTAAATTTACTTTTGTTTTAAATTTTATATAAGCCACTAGTGTTAAGTTTATAATACATGTTGAGTTTTTAACCTCTTGTTTGTTCTTAAAACAGATATTGATATTTGTACTGTTTCCATTACATTTTCACTACAGTGACTTTGGTATCTAACAATCACTATTATACATCCTGTACAAATACAGGAAATTGCTGACCTAAGATTTACTCGCTGACTGAGGTCCCATGGCTATAAGCCTTTGGTTTTCCTGAGCAGCGTGTCATTTCTTCCTGACCTTCGCTTTTACCCTAATCCATTTTTGTCTTAACCTATATAAGAATTGTCCTATACATCTATTTTTCTTTTCACTCATCACTGTTAACATGCATAATGCCACTACGTCTGCTCATGCTGTCCCATTTATCCCATATTTTTCTCCTGCAATTTAACTCCTTACATTCTATCAGGTAATGAACAGTGCTCTCTTCATCTCCACAAAATTCACATATGCCTTCCTCATTACTTCTGAACCCTTTTAGATATATTATTCCTACTCTCATCCATGCTATGCCATCTCTTCCAATTTTGTCACATTGATCTATATATTTTTCCCTACCCCATTCTGTCTTTAATTGCTTATAAAATTTCAAATATTTCTTTTCTTCTATACTTTCCCAAATCAGCCTATTTGTCTTGTACCCTGGATCTCACTTCCTTCCAAAAACCACTATGATTTGACTTCTCTGCTCTCCATAAATTTCCCATGCCTATCTTTTGATACCATTCTTTCCAATTCCGACCAACTATTTGTATCTTTAATGCTTTTCTGTTGCTTCATGCACAGTTTCAATAATTCCCCTTTCTGCCCTATAGATTTCAGTATTCTATTATTCCTCTCCTTTTTGTATTGCCCAGCTCTAATAATGCTACTTCACTTGATGCTGATTTTGGCAGCCCTAGAAGTAAAACAGATATCCATGAGAAATATTGTGAGCTATCATTTCAATGTCTTCAATGGAGAAAATAATATATTTTAACTCTTTATTCCAAATTCAGATTTTTCTACATCTTCATGTAGGAAAAACTATAAACGCTAGCTATTCAAAATGCAGCAAGCTTCAGTTATCCCTAAATTATTCAACCTGTTCCTTTACAAATAGTTTTAAGTATGATTGGGGTGTAGTATCCAATACACGAGCATATAGCTATGACTCTCTAGGCCTACATGAACATGGTGATAAATGCTGCATCATTAGGAAGCGAGGCCTGACTACCTTAATCTTTGCAGATGGGACAATGGAGATAAATGAAAGGCATATGGTGTGGCTATCAGTGGTATGGGTTGACATTAGCTGAGGATGTTTGGAAGGTCCAAATGAAATGTGTTCTAGGTAAACACTAGCAACATATGGAGCATGGAGTACTGTTCAACTCAGTTATCTCAATATGTGCTTCATTGCATCAGTCCATACTCATTAAGAATATCAATGTTATCTTTATTGTCCACATATTGTCAAGCACTGAGCTGTTAAAGGCTTAAGGCACAAAGAAGAAAAAAATATAGGTATGTGTATATATATATAGATAGATAGATAGATAGATAGATAGATAGATAGATAGATAGATAGATAGATAGATAGATAGATAGATAGATAGATAGATAGATAGATAGATAGATAGATAGATAGATAGATAGATAGATAGATAGATAGATAGATAGATAGATAGATAGATAGATAGATAGATAGATAGATAGATGAAAGAAGGTGGCAACAAAATTAAGTGGTACATCTGAGGTATTTAAGAGATTTTCATTGTGGGGCTGAATACAACGGGAAAGTGAATATGGAAAACAAGAATTTGAAAGCATTAGAATTTGTCTCTTATGAAGTATTGTTCATTTATGTTAGGTTACAATTTGTGAAAGAAATAGGAAGCAAATGAAGAGGGGAAAGTGTTACAAAGGAAGTCTTTTAGCAGGAGTTTTGGTTTGTAAACATTTTGTTCAGGTGATAATTTCTGGAAAATTCTCAATTTGGTGATGGTTACTTAATGAAAACCAGAAGTTACAGAAAGTACAGAATTACATAAAAGCTTTTGCTGTATTTCAGTTGGTGATATTAGAATAACGAGAGAGTGAATCACAATTTCCCAAAATATAAATCCCATTACTGCAGAGTACAAACAAGTAGACTGTTATTAAATTATAGATGAGTCGTATTTTTTACACATCTGCTTCACTTTCGTACTGTTTGTGGCGACATACTATCGTAAGTACTTAAGTCCCAGGTTTCATCATTTAACTCTTGTTATTTTAATAAAATAATTAAAGTTAATCTTATTATTTTATACAAACGGTTTATCTCTGATGCGAGAGACCCTAGTGGTCTACCAGGGAAATATGAGTCAAATGGAGAATTTAATGTCAGGACGGCATGTTGGCCATGGTAGCTCAAAGGTTAAGAGCGACTGGACGGAAACCAGAAGATCGTTCAAATCCCGGCCATGGCATTGAATTTTTTATGTTGACTCTCTATTAAGAACCTTAGCCTATATACAGCTAGTGTGGAGAAATGATTAATTTCCATCAATTAATTAAAGTAGACTGTTGCTTACATTTTATCCTCTTGTTCATGAATGTGGTAAAAAAGGTTCTATGTAATAGCAGGTTTTTTTTTTTTCCATTCTCTTGGTTCAATAATTTTCTTAGAGACCCTGTAAACAAAAAGTATTAAGGTAATGTATCTTAATATGAACAGAAAGTCTTGTAGCGTAACAATGTCCTGTTAATTACTTTGTTAGTGCTTGATGATCCATCAAGCACCACTCAGAATTTATTTTGAGATGTTTCCCTTTGTTAATTGGTTTTTTTTTTTTTTTTTTTTTTTTTTTTTTGTGTGTGTGTGCGTGCGTGCGTGCGAGAATAACGTGGGCTTTGATGTACGTGGTACTTAGCTTTATGCATATAAATATGCGTAATGCATGTAAAGCATCTAAACAGCCTCCTTCTGCACTTAACTGATTGTTACATAATTCCTACCATGTAAATCATATTACTACACATAATTGTAAAATGTCATGTGTCATAGAATGTTCATCTAATGCCTCTTATGAAATACAACATAAAATATTGCAACATAACATGTTCATTGTACACAAAACTTCTAAGCAAGAACCGAAAACTTTTCTATAATTGTAGATCTTGCATATTGTCAGTTGATGCATAATGCTATCCAATTGCCAAACCTCATTAAATATGCTCTATATCTGGATATTGTATTAAAAATAGGCAGCCATTATCTTTAGACTTGCTTTACATTTATTCAGTAAAGAAAATACACAAATGTATGGAAACATTGTTACCTAAAATGCAGGTATGCATGGTAATTCATATATGGTCCAAAGTAGCTGGCTTGTTATTCTAAGTATATAATGCTATTAGCATGGCAAATCTTATTGGAGTTGGAATGCATCCTAGGATACCTGGTAGAAATGAAAAGGTTTATAATGAAATGAAAATGTGAATAAATGCAATAGTTCTTAAAATCAAATTGTCATGCTGAAGTATGTGTACTGGACAATGATTAATTTTTTTTTTTTTAAATTTCAGATTAGAGATTTTCATGTAGAAGGCTAACATCATCATGCGGATAGATAGAAGCCTGTTGAAGAGCACTTCAGAAGTGGTAGGTTATAATTAAATGCTTTCATGCTTAATAATATGGCACACAATGTTCATTATCAGATTGTCAAATCTGGATTTATACTTTCCCAGTATGAATTTAGGACAAGGATGGTTGCGGAAAGTGCACAAGTCAAGTTTTTTTTAACCATTTAACCAAATTGCAAAGTGAAAGGATATGAGGATGATGCTACTGGAAGCAAGTGGTTGCCATGCCTCTTAGTTTCTTACTGCAGCTTCAATAGCCAATGGTATTTGCCTATTACTGGTACCTATCCATGCCTGCATGCCTTCATTTAATGAAGAGAACATTGTTTTTTATATTCCTCACTCCTGTTACTGGCTGCTCTAAAAGTTTCTGCAACTACATACATATCTCAAATCATTGTTTGAAATATTCCAGTTTAAAAATGATCATTTGAGGATTGAATTTGGTTGGAACCAAAATTGTTTAAGTTTCATCTGGTTTAACTTGAAACATGTCCTACTTAGTGCTACCACTTCATGTGACAAGGGAGGGTTGAAAAGTTTTGTAAACACATTGCCGCTGCTATCCGTGACTGCCTAGTGTCCGTCAGATACCGGCAGGTAGTGCAGGGCTTGCTTATTTACAAACAGTGCTTTATATTGACTGTAAGATATGGCAATAATGAAAATGAGGTATCCGGCAGTGTTTTGATAACTAAGAGAAACAGTTCAAACTGTATACAATCGACTCCATAGCTGAATTAAATTGACTTACCTTACCTCCATGTCACTGTGATACGAATGCTATCAAGTTAATCTGGACGCATATCAATGAAGGAGGTAGAAAAGATGTACTGGGGAAAAGACAGATCAATGGATATGTTGGACAATTTCATCATAGATTTAGAAGTAAGTGACTCTTCAAAAAATCCCTGATGGACGGTATATCTATACTACCACTATCTACCAGTAGTCTTTAAAGTGCTGTGCTTAAAAGTATTAAAGCAATAGCTATAATATAATCACACAGAATCAATCGAATATTGCATGGAAGTAATGCAATGTGGGATTTAGCAGTCATGGGTTACCTATGTGGGCAATAATGCATTCTCTCTCTCTGATTCCCATATTTCAAGATAAACCAGACCAACTGTACATACAAATGATGCAATGTGGGATTAGGCAGTAGTGGATTACCTATAACAGTTCAGGCAATAGTGTGGTCTCTCTAATTCTTGCGTTTTAAGATAAACCAGACAAACTGTAATGTATGCAGGAAAAATATATTTAAAAAATATTATTTGCATATGTTTAGAAGCACATTTTTTGCACAAATGAGAAAAGCAGCAAATGTGATATTGCAGCAATTTAGTAACATCTTGCTGAAATATAAGTACAATAAATTAGTTTAATTAATTGATGGAAATTGATAATTTCTTTATACTAACCGTATATAGTCTAAGGATTTTGATAGGTGTATCTCTAATGCAAGAGCCCCTAGTGGGAAATATACGAATCAAGACTGCAAGTTGGCAATGGTAGCTCAATTGGTAAGAGTGACTGGATGGAAACCAGGAGATCCGTGGTTCAAATCCCGGCCATGGCATTGAATTTTTCATGTTGACTAACAATAAATTAGTATTTTTATTTTAGTGATAAGTTGAAGCAATGTTGTCTTATGAGAAATACAAAATTTCAGTGATCTTAAATAGAAAACATAGTTTTATATTTCCTTTAAATAATAACTTTAAATTATTAAATAATTATAAATAAAGAAATAATACTCTGAATTACAAAAATAGTGGTAAGGGCAGTTTAACATGCTTATAAATTGAGTCTTCTGTTAGTGAAGTAATTGATGGTCAGGAATAGATTTGCATTTTAAGCAGCACAGTACAGAGATGGATATATCCACACAGTACAGAGATGGAATGGTTTAGGAAGTACAAGGAACATATAAAATGGTAGGGATTTCTGAATACCAAATCGTTGTACCAATTTCTGTCTCAGGCTTTTCAATTATGAATTCTTATACAAGGAAGGTAAACAATGGTAGGGATTTCTCCATACTAAATCGTTGCACCAATTTCTGTCTCAGGCCTTTCAATTATGAATTCTTATGAGCATGCATAAGATGGGTTGGACAATGCATATTAGTGCATATCAGAGCAAGAGTTTGCTGAAGTTGCTTTATATTTGCTGGGTGGCAATATTTTAACAAGCAAGTTTTGTAATATTTGGGTAAATTGGTAGAAAACGTGACATATCAAAACATTGTTTTAGAAAATGAACATTTAAAACAAGCTAAATACAATGTTGCTGAAAGCCAGCATTTCACTACAAAAGATACATGTTTCTAAATTACATGAGCACCTTCAAAACTATGTCCTATGTAAGAGTAAAGTTATTTTTTTAGGCCTGTTTAGATAGATAGGACCTTAAAGTAATTTTCCATGGTAGTAATTGTACTTTGGATTGCTAAAGTTTGAGTTTTTTTTTTCTTTTTGCTTTATTGCTAATCTGGTGAGCTTCCTTAAGCTAACCAACTAAGGAGAGAGGTGGTTTTTGTTACGCAAATGAAAATCAAGTATGTTATACAGTCTTTGGAAGGGAAATGAAATTTTGCATTTATCTGCAATGAAGCTTAATCAGCAGGCTGTTGTGCTCGCAACATGGGTTGAAACTTAAGATATATTGGAACAGGAAATGTTGAATGTATGTTTTTAGATATCAAGAAAAGCAACACTTGCTCTCAAGCAATACTGAATACTTTGTATGCATTTGAAATTAATAATGGAAATGTGAAATAACATAAATGGCAAAGTGTTGTGAATTATTGAAGGAAATCGTTCATAGAAGCTGATTTCTTTGTATTGTCAGCCTATGTTGTCTAGTTGTAGATGTTGGTTCAAAGTACCTAAATATGTACATACAAATGTAGATATTCTGTACATTTTTTAATTACTAACAAAAACTATTACTCCCATGGCAAATTGGTTAAAAGAAATGGTAAATTGAAGATTTTCTAACATTGTATAAACCCAGACAGCATTTGTTTTTAGAATATTTTATTACGAATATAGTGTTGCAATTAGCAGTGAATAAAAATGCATACTTACATGTCAACTCTAAGATCAATGAATTGAGTGCAATGCAAGTCATAGCTTCTAATCAAATTGGGGCATTAGTTGACAAAATTATTGAAGAGTTCGGTATGTCACTGCAAAATGAGTTGGGCAGCTGCTGAGATGTAGACAGCATGGTTGTACAGAAAATTGTAGAACACACTTCCACAAATGATCATTAAATTTTTGTTTACTGCTAAAATAAATATTTCATCCAAGTAAGGCTGTGCAAGCACTTCAAATGTTCCAATTATGAAAAAGGTTCAGCAACTCCCTCCAGAATGCAATATTATTGATGGGTATGCAGCTGTGAAAGATTTAATTGTAAAACATATTAATGAGAAGGCTAATCTATGAATGATTCAGAGCTAGTGGAAGCCTAAAATTAATGCACTGAGATTTTGAAATTTCTTTATTAAAACTTATTTGGATTCCCTGTTTCAGTTCAGTGACATTTGAAAGCAATATTATAACATGGAAATTAATTGTTCTTCCACATTGTGTGTGGGCTGTGGTTTGTATAGGTAAGGGTCAGACTGAAAAATTCAATGCCATAGCTGGGATGGATCTCCTGGTCTGGTTGCTCTTAACCATTGAGCTACAATGGCCAACATACCAGCATGACATTAAATTTCCCAACTGTTCTGTATATTTGCCGTTAACCTCTAGGGATTCTCATGTACAAAGAGATACATGCCATTTGTGTTGACTTAGTATGCTGTAAGTACTTAAGTGCTAGGTTTCATAGTTCAAACCAGTGTGGGGTAAATTGGTGGAAACAAATTGTTGTTCCACACTAGCCTTGTGTAGGCTGAAGTATGTCATGTGTTCTGCTAAGTACCATGGTATTAATAAGTAAAATGAAGTTACATGTGACTATTTTATAATTAATTTATAATAACTTAAAATGCACATTCCTCTTTCATTCTTATATTTAATACATATATGTTTATTTGTCAATATAATTCATTTATACTTTCAATATAATTCATTTATATTTTCTTGCATTTTTGTTTAATAACTTTAATAAGCAAAAATCATAAGTTATAAAACATAATGAAAATGAGGTGCTCATACAAGCCATATAAGACCTCATTTTGCAAAATTTGAAAAAACTTAATGCAAAAAAGGACTGCCTCTATTATATTACAGTATAAGGTAGCCAGGACTGCAAAAAGTGGATAACGAATGCAGGAAAATTATAGTTACAGTAGTGATATTTTGAGGTTTCAGTGAAGTTTATTACTTTCTTTAGTTTTCATTGGATTAAATTAAGAATAACAGTATTAACCCTTTCACCGATATGGACGTCATATGACGTCCAAGTTAAAATGACCCAAACCGATATGGACGTGTATAGACGTCCTGCACATATATGCATTTAATGCTCATTTAATGTCAATTATTTTAATCTTCCTATTTTACAATAAATTTAAATTAGTTCTATAAGGGATGTAAACGTACCCTTAAAGGTTTCTTTTTGAATTGTACACCTCCAAACCTGGATAAACACCCAAGGGCACATCTGCAGATTCACACCAAATAATATTGGTTTCCTTGCGAACTTCTTTTTCGCAACACCCTACACATTTTCGAAGTGGTTACTACTTTTTTGGTTGTGGATGGTATCTTTTTAGGAAAGTGTGTTCTCTCAAGTATGAAGGGTGATAAACCCATGACGTGACAGCCCTTAGAGGGCCAAGGCCTACCAACCCTACTGCCGATGAAGGGTGATGTCGTGGTGAATTTCTTACCCCCCAGTATGAAGAGGCCTCTGAGTAATATAATACTCAATTTGGTTACAAGCTATTTATACATGCAAGTACAGGTAGATGAATATCTTGCATAAATTTATAGCTCTGAAAATTACTGAACAATCGTGCATGGTTACGTCCAGTGGTATAAAATACTTCTTTTACCATTTAACTGTTTTTCATAAAGAGAGATAGCTAATAATAACTGATCCACATCACCTATATTTGACCCGCCATTTTCCCCAAACAATGTAGTAGCTAACATGCCATCTGTAGACCAGTACATGTCATTGCTACCTATATCCTAAACATCTCCTTCATAATTGCCAACAAATCTTCCAGATTTTCTACAGTAATATCAGAAGCCTGTACACATCATACGCAAGCTAATTTATTTGCTACATTACCGGGATAAGCCATGGTTAACATTGAAATTTAACAATTTCAAATGTGCCATTCATTTAGCTCTTGATAGCTATAAAAAATTACTCTTGAATACAGAGAGAGTATAAATAACTAAAATACTGAGCAAAAACAGCTGCATAAGGCTACCAGAAACTTTGTAATAACAGATGCTGACAGTTTTCTTTCCAGCACGCGTGCGCATGCGTGTGTGTGTGTGTGTGTGTGTGTGTGTGTGTGTGTGTGTGTGTGTGTGTGTGTGTGTGTGTGCGTGCGTGCGTGCGTGATGCAACATACTTAGTCGTGCTCTGCACAAAGAATGGCATTTGCTACAGTGAAACAAAGTAGTCAAATTTCAACGATTTATTAATGTAGTCTCTACTTTATTGTTACTGTAGAAGTATAGTGCCTTTAATGGGTTTTAAACCAGTTTTTATTTCGTTTAAATAACTTAATCAATATGGAAGGTATGGAAATGTATTTATGATTAATTTTTATAGCATTTAACAATTTAAATGTCTTGTTCTGTTTATTGGGTATCCGTTTCCGGCCCCTGAAGGGTTTAAATGGCCATCGGCGAAGCGGTTAAGCTCTAAGTGATGCTCCATGGCCACCCTTAGACATACATTCATCAAGTCATTGAGTTAGACAAGGGTAGAATTACATTTCTATAAAGTATTTTTACTTCTCACTTCAATTCGCTCCAAGGGCTTCTGCATTTCTTTCTGATGTAGGATCACTATTTTTCTTCACTTCTTACTAAAATACTCTGTTGCCATACCTCTTTCCCCTTCTCTGCTGAACTGTGTGCTTCTCTCTCCTCTCTTGTCAGTAGGAAAATCTTTGATGTATTCTGTGACATAGCTGGAGTTTCATACAGTGTTGTGACGTCCCTGCACCTGATATGACGTCTTCCTTGCACGATAGCTCAAACATATCTCTTCATAATGACATCTTTCTTGCACGATAGCTCAAACATATCTCTACCAATTAGCTCTGTTCTGGACTTTGTAATTCTGCTGCTTGTTGCCGATGTTGAATCTCTGTTCACCATTTTTTACTGAGTTATTTTCTCCTGAATCGTTTTGCCACACCCCTGTTGCCCATACATATTACATCTTGTCCATATGTCTAGAAGTTTAAGTTTCTAATATAAGCTTGTTTGCCTTTTGTTCCTGCTTCCATCTGGTGTACAGGTTGTGCATTAGTTCTTGACGAATGAAAATGGTATATGAAAGGTTGGGTGCAAGTCGCTACTCACCTTCTGTGGGAATGCTGGTATCGAGAAGTACAGTCTGCAGTGAGATGTGCGTTTACGCACATGCTTCTGAACTGTTTGACTTCTTCCTTCATATATTCATAAATATTAACAATAATCTCGCAACTTTGACTATGTAGGATTTTTCCTTATATTGACACTGCAGGAGGCATTGTCACATTAGTAACACATAACCACATAACTAGCACTCGTTAAAACACTGGCATACATCTGTACTGCACAAAACTTTTACAGTTGACTGTATATACAAATGCAACAGAGGAAAGAAGAGCTGTTTATCGTAACAAACTTTTTGCTGACCTGTTTATTAAGGGTTGGACAGCTCACTGGATTTCCACTGGTCATTTGTCAAGAATTAACTGCAACCTATAGGAAATTTCTTTTCAGGTTCCTCTGATTTGGAGTCAAGTCTTTATTTGAAAATATTTGCTTTCTTTTAAGTTTTGTTCTTCCTAAGATTTCATAGATTAAATTAGTTGTTGGTCTACTACTTTGTCTTCCCACTCTGTATGCTTATTTCCAACCTTTCAGATTCACTTCCATCTTATCTGTTAACATTTTTCTAACTTCATCTTGCCAGACGCCCCTTCTCTCTTCTATACAAAATGAACACCAAGTTGAATCTCTGCTTTTCATCTATTCTTCCCATTCTGTAATTGATTCCATCCACTTCTTTATTCCTTGCACATCTTTTTTCATCTTTTATTTCTTCCGCTACTATTTTCACATTGTCCTGTGTTGTTCCATTCCATCCATTTTGTTCATTTTATCTAGATAGGCTTCCATTTCTTGTATGCCTTTTGGATCTGGATTTAGTTCAGTTTCACCAATTGCTAATAACACTATCACACTTGCTGTTTTTAGCCAATTCAGCACCATATTTTGATTCATTTTTAAATTTTTTTTCCCTAATTAATGCAATTCTCATATATATGACAAGTTCTACTCCCATTGTCCTTTATTTCACTATTGTTTTTCTGCTCCTTGCAGACACAACCTTCATTCTCCACTGCTCACTTAGCACCTGCCATGTTTATCTTCCCAAACCTTTTGTCTATTACCTGCATCTGGTAAATACGTTATATCTTTCTCTGTCTAGTCTTAATACCTGTAACTTTTCCTTAACCGCTTCGCCGATGGCCATTTAAACCCTTCAGGGGCCGGAAACGGATACCCAATAAACAGAACAGGACATTTAAATTGTTAAATGCTGTAAAAATGCATCATAAATACAATTCCGTATCTTCCGTATTTATTAAGTTATTTAAACGAAACAAAAACTGGTTTAAAACTCATTAAAGGCAGTATAAATCTACAGTAACAATAAAGTAGAGACTACATTAATAAATTGTTGAAATTTCACTACTTTGTTTCACTGTAGCAAAAGCCATTCTTTGTGCCGAACGCGCCTAATATGTGAATCATTTTGTTTTGTGTGTATACGAGCCATAGTATGTATGTATAGCTACGCAAGCGACTTCTCAGGTTCAAGTTTAGTTTATTTATGCTATGCCAAGCGATAATATGACGAGAATATGTTGCGTCACACACTCACACACTGGAATGAAAACTCTGTCAGCATCTGTTATTACAGTGTTTCTCAACCAAGGTTTCTAGTAGCCTTATGCAGCAGTTTTCGCTCTGTATTTCAGTTATTTATACTCTCTCTGTGTTCAGAGTGATTTCTTGTAGCTATCAAGAGCTAAATGTATGGCACATTTGAAATTGTTAAATTTCAATGTTAACCATGGCTTATCCCGGTAATGTAGCAAATAAATTAGCTTGGGTATGATGTGTACAGGCTTCTGATATTACTGTAGAAAATCTGGAAGATTTGTTGTACGATTATGAAGGAGATCTTTAGGACATACGTAGCAGTGACGTGTACTGGTCTACAACTGGTATGTTAGCTACTCCATTGTTTGGGGAAATGGCGGGTCAAATATGGGTGATACGGATCAGCTATTACCAGCTATCCCTCTTTACGGAAAACAGTTAAATGGTAAAAAAAAAAAGTTTTTTTATACCACTGGATGTAACTATGCACAGTTGTTTAGTAATTTTCAGAGCTGTAAAAGACATTCATCTACCTGTACTTGCGCGTATAAAGAGCTCGTAACCTAATTGAGTATTATAATACTCAGAGGCCTCTTTATACTAGGGGGTAGCAAAATTCACCACATCATCCCTCATACTTGAGAGAAAACACTTTCCTAAAAGTATACCACCCACACCCAAAAAACTTGTAACCATTTCGAAAATGTGTAGTGTGTTGCGAAAAAGAAGTTCGCAAGGAAACCAATATTATTTGGTGTGAATCTGCAGATGTGCCCTTGGGTGTTTATCCAGGTTTGGATGTGTACAATTCAAAAAGAAACCTTTAAGGATACGTTTACATTCCTTATAGAACTAATGTAAATTTATTGTAAAACAGCAAGATTAAAATAATTGGCGTTAAATGAGCATTAAATGCATGTATGCGCAGGACGTCTATACACGTCCATATCGGTTTGGGGCATTTTAACTTGGACGTCATATGCCGTCCATAGCGGTGAAAGGGTTAAGTGCCGTCATTTAAAACTTAGGAATTATTATTCCTGTGTAAACTTTGTATTTATACAAACCTAATAGGATATCAGTTCACTGTTCACAAATGTTGTTCATGGACAGTGTACACGTATGTTTGTTGAGCTCCCTGTAAACATTTTTCCACTGCTCATGTAGCACTCATCATTACCAGTCTTCCTTTATTTTTGCTGAATACTTATTTCACCTTTCCACTAAATTTATTAGCATAATTACCACTATTTGTGTTAAATTAACGCATTGTACTAGGCATGACTACAACCTGCCAGCATCTTGATGCCTCTAGGTATTAAATTCTCTGCTTTGTAATAATGTTCCCTCAGTCCATGTCATGTTAGTATTTTTGTCTAGCATACCTTTGGGAGTCTCAGTAGCTGCTGGTCAGCTTGGCAGAGATCTTGCAGATGATAAAGTGTGGTCATAAAGGTTTTTAGATTTATTTCCAAATTCAATTTTAGGATTTAGAAAAGTAAATATCAAGCTTTAATAACTTTGCCTTTTTTTACTGTTACTTTGAGTTTATATGTAGTTTTTACTAGCATTTGTAATGTATATTTAGTTTATTTTTTTATTTGACTTTTGCCATTGTTCATATTTTATGTTCTATAGGTTTTATATTTATATTTTATATTTGTCATTTTTATGAAGTAATGTTTATATCTGGCTTTTGCCATGGATTGTTTATAAAGGGCAATGATGAGCTTGTAGTTTATCTCCGTTAAACACACATATATCTTTCGAGAACTTGCACCCAAATTAAATCTGTTTGGCTAGATTTTGTAAACATAGCCTTCCATTCTAACTTTGAAGCACGGTTGATTCTAAATTCTTGCACGGTATATACCCTGTAACTGTTTACTTGTAACAATTTCATTTGTATTATTAGATGATATAACTGCATCAGTGGTGTTTTTTGGCACAGTTAAATCATCAAAATGCTTCCAAACTGACAATTATGTACATCAATTTCTTTGAACCTTAACAGAGCACAGTACAGTATAGTACAGATGATGGTTCTGTGCTGGTGAAGACAGTGCGCGCAGTCGTTTAGAATCCAGTTGCCGAACCTACACTTGGTCATGCGCAGGACACTGAAATGCCAGTATCGTGGAGATGTTTGACTGGCTCACATTCATCTTCTAACGCTTCAGTGCAGGCACATTAAGATTTTAAAGTTTTAGAAATTGTGATTAATAATCGCACTGGTGATAAGCATTTTGTGTGTGCGTGCATTTATCTGTGTTAAAATACCTCCAATTAAAAGCAAACTTTGTGGGAAAACACTTTACAGTCAAATATGCAAAGTTATTAATAATGTCCATTTCTTCTGAATTGCGAAACTACTTCTGCCGATATGCTAATAAAGGCAAGAGAGTGAGGGCAGTAACACAAGTAGGAGAAAATTTCGTAAAATAATTAAAGGAGAGAAATAGAGGAACAAGGGACATCTTTGAAACATCTGGAAAGTACATTGTGCACCAGAAAGAATCAGTCATTGATGACTTTGATAGGTGCTTAATTCGACAAACAATTTATAATTTTTATATTCAGGAGAAAACTGTGCCCACTGTCAATTTGGGGCTCCTGAAACATCAAGATTCCATTAACTTTAAAGGGAGAAGCACTAGTTTAGACTTTTTTATGTGGCATAGGTTTCAAGTGGAAGAAAATGAGGAACAACAAGGTGTTATAGAGAATTATATGAGAAATTGCATGTCGTATTTACATGCCATGAAATAGGTTTAGAGACGAAGGTCGGTTATGTGTGACAATGAAACATATCTTCATACGAGAATCGGCTAACTCACTTCCATGCACTACAAGCCACAAAGGCATCACCTCAGATTTTTATTTTCCTGTAAATTAAAACAATAATTGTGACAGCACAGTAGTAAAATGGTAATGGAAATCTGTTTCTTGGTGGCTAAAATGAGCAAGTGCTCATATCTTAAGGTATGCATTTTAGTAAAGATGAGTCTGGGAAATATGGCTGCTGCATTGTCTTCCATCTTCTAGCGCTATCAGAAGGTGCAAGTGATGCTAAGGCATAGACACTCGTGTGCGAAGAAAGGTCACCGGCACAGAACTATCGTCGCTACTGTAATAGTGGTTCTATCTGCCTCCCTCAGACTGCCTTGGTGTGGTTTGAGCTTTAAACAGCTACTTTACGATCAAACATCTCATTTGGTCCTCAAGGACCTCATTGTCCTGGGGAATAGGTCATTTCATTTTAATGCCAATATACTATGGGTCCAGCAAGACTGATGTATAACTATGTATTTATAATTATATATATACAAGTACAGTGTCTTTGTACACTATACTTTTTATGATATAAAAGCTCTATACAAACATGTTTTCTAATGCACAAGCCTGTAAAAAAAACGGTATCCAAAATATTTTTGGGACTGGTGTTGCCATCTTCTCATTAGTTATAGCACTAGTGTTTTTTGATGAATTAGTGTGTAGTCTTTAATGCAAGACATATTTCAGTGCTTTAGTAATCATTTTGTGGTGTGCAGCAATTTCACAATGGGTCCAAGAATGAAACTGCTTGTGCATCAGATTCTGTGCAAATCTTGACAGTGTTGTAGAAATATTGACAGTAATTAAACAACCCTGTTTGACTGATTAATTGGGAATACATCTTTCACAACAAAATTTGTGCCAAGCATCCTGTCTGCTGATCAGAAGACATGTTGAGTGCAGAACTTCATCAGATTGTATCAGATCTACTTTTTGTCCAGGCTTCTTACAGACAATGAGACATGGATTTATGAACACAACCCAGAGACAAAATTTTCCCAGTGGAGGAGCCTGCCTTCACAAGGACAAAAATAGGTATGAGAAGTATCAAGAGCATGCTCCTCATTTTCTTTGTTACGAAGAGGTTGTGCACAAAAGAATTTTTCTATCGAACTAATTAATTTTAATACTACTGTGAAGATTGTGACTGTCTTCTGAAAATTAGCAAAGGTGTCGTCCTTAAATATGGGGCATTTACTATTGCAACGTTACAATGCACTATGTAACATGCTTGTTCACGAGGAACATTTTGAGCAAAAACATAACTGTTGCTTCACCTTTTCTATGCTTGAAAATAAAATTGAGTAGACCCAGGAACAAATGTTGACAATGTTTAATCCTCTTGTGGAACACAACTTTTGGATGCAAATAAAATGGCAGAAAAACTGGTGCCAGAGTGAGCATGTGGAAGGGGACTCTGATTACTTTTGATTTTTTTTTCTTTTTTAAATAGTGTCCTCCAATTAGGTCATTTTGGAGAATGAATGAAATGGATGTAATGTTCAAATGAGCTCAGGTTCTATAGAATTTAGAATCACATCAACATTCATCCTTCAGGATAAGGGAAAACTGAAAAAAACATCCAGATGTCCCCTTGAGCAAGATTCAATTTTTTTGTAATTTACGTCCTCCAACGTTAAGTCATATCGGACAATGAGTGGAATGGGTGAAATGATGCTCAAATGAGCCCGGGGTCCATAGAGCTTAGAGTTACCCGAAATTCATCTTTCAGGATAAGGGAAAACCCTGGAATAAACCTTATCCAGGTAACTCACCTGACCAAGATTCGAACTCAGGACCTCTTGAATGTGAATCATTTTACCACCACATTGCTCAGACAGGAACTTTTGAGGGTGACAGCAGTCATTAGGGCCAAAGTAAGTTTTTGACAAAGTGGCATTACAAATCCCAAATACTTTGAATATCACCTCATATTTCACTTTTTTCTTTCCAGTATTCTTTATATTAATTTTAATGTTTTCCTGATTATTTTGTACTATATAATACATAAGGAGCACTTGAAAGCACATTATGTGAGTTGGTTTAGTTTTCACTGCAGTCCATGTATTTTGGTATTTTTTACTATGAAATCTAAATTTGGGAAACTGGTGTATTTGGGTACCAGTTGGCAAAAGGTTTATAGTGAATCATTGGCATCGGTGTTTACATAAAAACTCATTTCTTGATCCACTCTTGAATAGATAATTGAAGGTTTGACATTAACCATTTGCTAGTTAAGATTGTGTGTCACTATATGATTTGTGATAAATTTGAACAATTTTACAGCCCGTGGAGTGCCAGACTCTGATTGACAAACTGAGAACATGCTCACGACAAGAACTTTTGGAAATATTAAAGAAAATAGATACATGGACCTTCGGTAAATGTGAGCTGTACCATTGGATTGATATATTGGATATCTGTGATTCTATATTGGAATCTTCAGCTTCCCGTAGCAAAGATGATGGATGGACACTCTTCTGTGATTTACAAGGGAATAGGGAGGTAAATAGAATGTAAACCTTTTCTTAAAATAAATGTACAAATGTAGGAAAACTATGAAGGTGTGGTAGTAGGTGATTTTTACTAGTAGGCATTGGAAAACGAATCTTGTGATTTAAAAAGAAAAAGAATCTTTGTTACAGATTATGTAAGAAACTTAAACATATTCATTGGCCATAATTTATAATTTGTTTCTCTTCCCTATGTAAGAGACACATATGTTTTAATGGAACTTAATGATTTTGTTTCAAGGAAAAGGAACTCCTACTATGGGTTCTGCATTTTACCACTCTGTTGATAGAGCACTCCTTCTCAAGGCATTTGTACAATTCAATGGAGCATCTGATTACACTCCTTTCTTCATGTGATATGAATGTAGTGCTTGGTGTTCTAAACTTACTGTATATGTTCAGTAAACGAAGTAACTTCATTACACGTCTGAGCAGTGATAAATGCCGGGCATTGCTTAGCAGGTTAACCTATTTGGCTGAGGTAAGTGTTAAAGCTAAAATTCCAATGCATGTTCTTGTGATTTGTGTTAAAAGCTTACTATGCTTAAGTGTGCTGCAAAATTGAAAAGAGGAATAACTAAATCTAAAGTTTTTTAATTTATGTCTTCCAACATTAAGTCATATCGGACGATGAATAGAATGGGTGATATGATGCTCAAATGAGCCTATGGTCCATAGAGCTTAGTTACCCAACATTTGTCTTTCAGGATAAGGGAAAACCCTAGAAAAAACCTTATCCAGGTAACTTGTCCTGACCGAAATTCAAACTCGGGACCTCTTGAATGTGAGGGAGACATGCTACCACCACGCTGCCAAGGCAGGCAAAAGGTGGTATTATTGCAGATAGTTGGGACAAATGGTAATGAAAACGTAAAAAGGCTTGACAACTGATAAAATACCCTACGTAATTGAAAGCTAAGTCATACCGGTTGAAATATTTCTACTATAGACAGGTTTAGTGGGAGAATCTCATCTATGCGCTATTAATTTACCAAAATGTTATTACTATAATTTTTAAACTGAGCACGTCACTTTTTTGTCATCACTTAATAAAGTAGCTTTAATTTTCTTAGACTTTACTTAGCTCATATGGTCACTTTGCTAATGTGAGCTGGTTATGATTGTCACTGCCACTTCACTGTACTTGTGATGAAATGAATTACTCGGCTCACTGCAGCCTCATTTTCGTGCCTCATTTACTTGATTGGGAGTCAAACAATACATCATTGCAGTAATGGCTCTCATAGCAGTCACCACAGACGTCATATATTTACTTGTACAACAGTTCTTTTCATCATAGTAGAACTGCACTTGATCTCGGTCACTGAGTGTCATTTAATTAGGCTGACTCAGCTTGCAAGAGTACCCACTTACATTGCTGTTGGAAATTTCCATACAGTTAGAGAATGTTTGAGATGGTTTTTTGGTCATAATGCTGCAGTGACCTCCTTTTTAAATTTGGGCCATAGTTGCTGTATCACTTGGCTCCCTCTTCAAACAGTTCCACAATTAGCAGAAAGGTGCATGGTGGAGCCCCAGGACCTGTCATGCAATACCATACTGCTGGGACTACCTGTTCACATAACTCCAAAGAAGCATGCACAGAATCACTGATGTAGCTTTTTAGTCTTGTTTCTATCCAAATGCTCAATATTGTGACGACCTAACCATGGATGGAAATGGCCAGATCGTACACGGGGGGAGTAGCTCAATAGGTAGAATTTACATGCTTTGTGAGAGGTTGGGGTTTTCTATTTGGGTTTATTTCTACAAAGGTATGGGTGATACTAATTAACACTACAATTCACTTAAGAATATTTACTAAACTAATTACAAAAATGGTCCCTCAGACCAGTTACCTTACACAGCCAGGGCATTACGTCCTGCCAGATCGAAGACCTGCATACAAAGAGATAGAGATTCACATTTTGCTCACTCAAGCTACCAGAGGGTGGAGGAGTGGGGGAGTGATGTCACATACAATCGAAGTCACATGAACTATTATTTGTTATAATTAAAACAGTCACTTGTGACATCTCTCCCTCGCTTCATCGAAGATGAATGATTACATTGATCTTAAAATAATTTTACATTACATTTTTTAGAAAGACAATTTCTTTTTCTTCCTGTGTTCAAAAAAGTTTTTGTTCACATAGCTTTGGGGGGGGGGGGGGGAAGTTGGAGTCCCCAGTGCAAAACTGTTAGTTTGATAGTTTAGCCACAAGTAAAAAAAATTAAAATCACTCACTTAACACAACCCCAGTACGTTTGATGCAACACTCAAGTTGGTTTTTTGTCTTTTGAAGCACTACTCACTGTAGATGTCTCTTGACTGAAGTAGACCAACTGATCTTGCTGGTCTCCACAATTAGTCTGCTATAGAAAGGGGAACCATTTCCCACACACGATTATAGCATGTAGACTGGTGTCAGTCCTTACTCAGCTAATTTCTGCATGTGTCCTCTGGAACCTGTGGTGAGGGGAAAACACCTCCCCCACCCGGCGATTGTGAGTAGTACCTGTAGACTATGGCCATACTTGGCACACGGGTTGCTGGTGAGCATGCCAGGCAGCTAGGGGGTTGTTGGTTGCTGTCAGTAGCGGCTATGTGTTACAAACTGGGGCTCCTTATGGGACTCAAATAACCAAACTGGAACAAGTTTACAAGAGTATCAGAGACAGTAAACAAGTGGGACTCAAATAACCAAACTGCAACAAGTTTACAAGAGCATCAGAGACAGTAAACAAGTGTTGTTCAAAGGAACATACAAATTGAGTAGATACAATACAAAACAATAAAAAATAAGATGTGATTAAGTACAATACATCAAAGTTTTTGAATAAATGTACCTAAAATTACAATAAAGAACACCAATATGTATGTGTACATACTAACAATATAGAAAAACTGTGGGGCCACAAATAAACCTAATTAAGGGTACCCTTGAAAAATTTAATGTGCACTACCTAGATTTGACTTAAAAAAAATTAAACATTTTAGAAGTTACAAGCAAGCTTACTAATCCTTGTTTCACATAAGCTTGCCCTGTATCTCTTAACGGTCACGTGACCTTATCTCTCATAGTCTACCATTGCAGTATAGACTGTTGTGTGGTAAAAATTAGTTCGTTATTTAACATGGTGATATATCTTTATATGTTGGAAGAGAATTGTCAAATTTATATTTTCGTAACTGTTTTAATGAAATATATTACACAACAGAGTTGATTTATCTGAAATGCATGTTAATTCTTAAACGAAGTAAAAAGGAGGTTCCTTTGTTCTCAAGCACATGGCACGATAGCACGTGATTTAGCAGTAGTGATGACATATTTGTTTATATGACTTTTATCATTGACCTTGTTTTCAACTGGATTAGTCATATATCGCCATTCGACGGTGTGCTATGCCGAATGCGAGATTTAAATTATTTTATTGATCGTTTATTGCACGTGTACTTATATGTATAATGGCAAAGTCTAGCGTCAGTTTTTCGCTGAAGCATCGCAAGGGTAAACCTTTACAAAGCGGCGAAAAAAATTGTGGTGCATGTGTTTAATGCACTCAAAGAGCAGAATCTGTCTTTGTCAGTGAGAGAAGTCGAACAGCTGTGCCCTGAACTTACAGGTGTGTTAGATGCATAGGAACATCACGACATGAAATTGAGACAACAGGAAAACTTACCACTCCACGGGCGATATGTGGCGAAGACGTTATTTAAGTACAATCAGACTGTACTGAGATACAAGTCGCAAAATATACCACCTTGATGAGACTTGGGTGAATGAAGAACACACCACAAGTATGGTGTGACACGACTGAAAGACAAGCATTTTTTTCAAGGTATATGTGCTGGTTTTAAAAAATCCCAGTGGAAAAGGCCAAACTCCTTTCATTAAACTTGTTTCAGTTTCATTGCTCATTTATTCAGTTTCAACTTGCTCAGTTTCATTATAAACTTCATTATTTTTGCATGCCTTCATATTCTTATTTGTATGATTTTATCTATCTTCCTGGCAATTATGACGTTTATTGCAGGTTTCAATGTGATGGGAAGGCACCGGCTATGGCCTACGGTGCGAAAGCATTAGCCAATTAGGATGAGGGGGAAGGTAGTTGCTTGCGGAGTGATACATGTCAGCGGGGCCAGGTTATATGAAACAGAGATTAGTAATCACATTTTTGCTCTAAGACAAACTATTTGACAATTGATACAAAACACCTAATAATGAAGTGTATTGCAACACACTTTCACATATGAGAAGAAAAAAAATTGAAATACAGGCATATTAACACAATATTTTGAACTAACCTAATGAAAAGATTACAACTGTAAGATGAACACGCTATGAAAATAACAAACTTTCTATTTAATGTACATTTAGTTTTCATTTATTTTCTCACTCAAACTTTTTCCTATCTTTCATTCAATGGTACAGTTATTTCCCTAGCCATGGCATAAGTCGACTTTATAAGTGAAATCTTATTGTCTTCTGCTGTCATCACTAATCATTTACTGGTCCCTTCATGCAACATGATGCAATAAACCCTACTGTATCATATACACATTACACATACCAAACATGCAGTGAACATCCCAAACACTGAAATAAACATTCATAATGTATAAGTAATACCACAAAATATCACCAGATGCCATAACAAACATTGACAAACAGAAACAAAAAAACAAATACAGCATACCATAAGAATTTTATCCAAAACACAATACACATGCTGACAACACACAAGAAAATATTCTTTTTCATCATTTCCACATATACTTTTCAAAGCCATTACTAAAACAAAATACAGATTAAGTTCGTACAGTGTCCACTAACTTCTTCCGAAGCACTTCGGCCGTAAGGAAAGAACATTCATAACACACTTATTGTTGCAATACACATATCTGAAAACCATAACGCTACATAAATTCACCAACACTTAATCCATTTTCCAGGTACATGACAGCTAATCTGCAAAATTTCACAACTTTTCTCACTATTTCCTCTATATTACCACTGCCTTCAAGGGTACGTAACAGCAAATCCTTGAAGACAAAATAACTTTCACACTACACACACAAATTGATCCTGAGGCACTATTCCGCAACCATCAGGAAACTACATACACACTTGCAACAATTTGAAATAAATAAGAAAAAAGAAATTACAGCATTCTTACTCCTAAAAGAAACGTCGAGTGAGACAAAGGACAAGCTAAATCAAAATTTATCCAACTTCCAAAAATAGATAGTAATTTAGAGATAACTTCCCTCATAACTCTTTGTTAAACCAAATACTAACCAAAAGAAAGCAAAAATGTTGAATAATGCCTAACAGAAATTATTATAACAAACATTTGCAACCATTAATATAATTTTGAGTCAAACTAATACTCAATGCTCCACCTATTGCTAGTATTTACCTAGAACGCGTTTCGTTAGGATCTTTCCTAACATCAGCTGTTGTCGACTAATGGATGTCGGTTCAGTGAACTCCTCGGAGGTGATAGGTGCGTCTCTGTCGGTATCTTGATGAACTTGAAATTTGGGTTTTCTTCAAAGTTAGTGTCGAAATTAAACAATTTTCTTTCATATTTCTTTATGAAGATTTTTTCCCACGTGGTTAATGCAGCATGACCTTGGACACTTTTTAATAAGTGAATTTCTCATTCTATATCATAATTCTCCTTCCAAAAATGGTACACTCCTGCCGATTTATCTATTTCTTTGTTCCTGATGTTCCTAAAGTGCTCTTTAAGCCTAATGTTCAAGTTCCTTTTTGTTTTTCCAATGTAAAAGTTGTCACAGCCTTTGCAGTTTATCCGGTACACACCTGATTGTCTGTGGATATCTCCTTTGTATTATGTGATTTCAAAAGGTGTTGTGCACTAAATTTGTTCTGTGGGGCCAAAGTAATATTGTGTTCTTTGAAGACTTTTTGGAAAAGGTGTGTAGTTCTGGGATGATAAGTAAATTTTCTGTATGAAGTTTCATTGTTGATTGGGGAAAGAGTAGTTACTTGTTTGCATCTTTGTTGTCTTTTAAATTTATCAATTTTCTTGTTGACCAATTCAGCACTGAATCCATTGCATTCTGCAATGTGAATGATATTATTATACTCTTTGATATATTCTATCTTGTTGAAAATCACATTAACAAGCCAATGGAATTAGCAACCATATTACAACCCTACTGCACAGAAAATCTTAAATTATCCAAACACAATATAATATCTCAAGAAAACCTAACAGTAATAAGTTCACTTTTTAATTTATTTCCATTATTTGTGCCAGTAAAATAAACCCAAATTTACTAAAGAAACTTCCTCAAATAACATTATGCCAAAATTTAACTTTCAATTTAAGATAGGAAAAGAAAATACGTGTCATTACCGTCCCAAAATTAAATAATGAAGCACGAAAACTTATAACAAAACACAACTTTACAGGGCAAAGCAGGGAAAATAATCGCAAAAACTATTTGTAGTTTATTTATTGATACTCGCCACTTTTTCATACTAATGAGAGACTAGTTTCAAAGGCAATCGCCTCCATTTTCAATCTCTTACTAGTCTCTCATTAATATATTAAAAACAAAAAGGTAAGTGACGAGTATCAATAAACCAACTACAAATAGTTTTTATGATTAATTTTGACGTCACTCTTACTAAATTCCTCCAAACACATAACAGGGAAAATAATTCTGATTGACCATAAATTTAAAACACATGTTTCAGAAAAAACTGTCAATAATTAACTTTGTTTTGTGATACGTTCACCATTTTCAGATAAAACTGCTGCAAGAAAACATTTCTCACCAATCATTGCAATACATTTTTCCAAAATATTACCACATCTCAGTGCTGTTTCAGGTACGTTTCAGCTTCCTGACAAACCACAAATAATCCATCCTACAGGCACATATCAGCTACCCTGTAAAACTTAAATACACACACACGCGCACACACACGCACACACACACGCACACACTCTCCACTCTTAACACCTTCAAAGCATCCAAGGCTGTCTTTTGGATTCTGGCATTTAGTGGTAATATTGTGACTCATCTCTGGCAATGATTGTTTTGAAAACTGTTTACTGCAGCCTCATATTTGCCCAGCAGGTCTCAATAAATTTCCATATGAGATTTTTTATCTTAAGTATCTTGGGATCTATCGTGCATACACTTTGCAGTAATCAGTGTCGTATAACATCTGGTCTTAAGACTTTACAGCCAAAATTCAGCTCTGCACACTTTTATGTCAGATTCCATTTTGCAACACTCCCCTCCTGCTTGTCACAAGACATTAGCAGTAAGATTCAACAATTGAGCACCTGCTTGCAATAATGGGATAAATCACAAAACATCTAATTGTGCTAGTCAAATAAACATTTCAAATAACATATCAATAACAGCTGTCTACAATTTTTCGAGACCTGACAGGTCTTTATCTGACAACATTGGGGAATGTATTTAATAATATATTAATGGTACCTGAAATGAATTGCAAGATATATAATAGTGAAAAATGACTTACCCCATTATTGCATGGAATGTTCAGAAATGTGTAACTGTGTTCGAAATAATGAAATCAAACATTGTAATTTAACTGCACTTTTAGACACAGTTTGATTTTCACCACCAATTGGAAGCAAGAAACTTATTTCCTGGCATAAATAATATCTTGTGGGTTTTTACTAGTCAGATTAACATGTCTCACTAGTCACTCTCAGCTGCTGTCAGCTTGTTGTGATTGAGGTTTGGTTGCTTATTCAGTAAATTTGCTCATAAACAATTTGCCTTTTTCTGATACATAACAGCATAAGTCATCTACTTCACAGTAATAATACTGATAAGACAACACCAGAGGAAAAGTCAGGCATTTACAAGATTAAGTGTAAAGACTGTGAAAAAACTTACATAGGGAGGACAAAAAGAAACATAGGCACTAGAAAGAAAGAACACTTCAGGCACTTAAGATACAAAAATATTGATAAGTCCGCAATAGCAGCTCATTTCTGGTCTGAAAATCATGAAATTGAAGATAGCACAGAATTACTAAAATACGTACAAAAATATAGTGAACTCGTCATATGGGAGAGGATATACATAGAAAAACATAAAAACCAACTAATGAACTTTGAAATCCTGCCAGAAGAGAATCCCACATTTAAGTTCATCACTAAATCAACAGATGGCAGCAGCAACCCCAGAATTACACACACCGCTGGATCAAGCTTTAGTCGCATAAGAGCCGTAGATGCAAACGATGATTTGCGAAACATGTCCTCAAAATAGGTACGAAAGTGAAGCAGATGTGTAATAAATACGACTCATCTAAAAATTAATATTACTAAATTTTTCTCATCAAGTTTCAACAGGTCCTTTTTTATTTGATAAACTATGGTCTATGATTTCTTCTGGGGATGCAATAACTTATTCTACTTTGTAAATTATTGTGGATTCTGCCATACTGCTACCTCTGTAGTAATACATATTATATTATTAAATTGTATTTCCATATTCCAGTATTCACATTTTACTTCATTAAAGAAATTGACATTGTATGTATATGCTTACCTCATTTTTTAGTTTCTTATTTGCATTTCTCTTCCAAAGTCTTGGATGAGCTAACCTTTTCCTTCCTTTCTCTTTATTTCTTTTCTCTCTCTCTCTCTCTCTCTCTCTCTCTCTCTCTCTCTCTCTCTCTCTCTCTCTCTCTCTCTCTCTCTCTCTCTCTCTCTCTCTCTCTCTCTCTCTCTCCAGCAAGGGACAAATCATTTACAAAATCTGAATCTGCGCTTATTTTGCTTTGTTACAATTATGTAACAATCAGCTGTTAGACAATGGAAACATTGAGCATATGACTTGTAGAAACGAAGCAGCATTGTAATAAAATGCATGCTACAATCTATCGTCTGTTCCTTAGAAGTATAATGAAACATTGAGCGCATGACTATTAGAAACATGCAGCATTGTAACAAAACACATGCTACAGTCTATGGGTTGTTTCTTAGAAGTATGGTGCTGACCCATTATTACAGAACAGACATTGAGGATTCCGAATTTCATATACTTGGCATAAATAGGGTAACCAGACTTACCCCATTATGCATGTAGGTGCTCAATTAGTACCAGCACCATAAGTCACACAGAGAAATGGGAGAAGTACAAACATACAATTAAATTTTGAAGGCCGTATTCACACATTACATGTTGAATAGCCTATCTCCCTACAAAGTAAGACTAATCTAGTTTCACTGTAAACTTTTTCTTATATACCTTGGCAGTTCAAATTTATGGCATGGAAGAATCGCTGTAATGCTGTTGCATAAAATGGAACAAGGATGCTGTGAATATACAGGCTGCAAACTCTGTCAGTGGATACTAGCTGTAAATTTATCACCAACTTGACCACAAAGTATAGCAAAACGACATTGTTCTTTACTCTTTGAACAAGTTGGCTAATAAAGCCCTCATTGTCATTAGCCTTTGGGAAGGGAATAACATTTTGAAGTAGATGCAAGAAACAAATAGATACTTAAGTATAAGACAATAGCAGTAAACAATGAAGGCAGGCATGAATAATAAATACATTTTATGCATATTTCCATTTTTATACGCTTTCCTTCCAATATTGGTTATGAAAATTTTTTGAGTAAGATGTGTAATATGTTCTAATCATTTTGGACTCTTGTAGAGTAGCTCACATTTTAAATGAAACTGACCTGTTTTGAGTAATTAAGGTCATTTTCTTATGCTAATTTTAATTGGATATTTTTCAGAGCTGGGGAGGAAAGGATAATGGCTTTGGTCTTGCTGACTGCTGTAAGCATCTGCCAGAAGGTGTAAGTATTTGAAAATGTTCTATTAGGATTCTAGTACAAATTATTTGAAACTGTAACTAAAATTTGCTCTGTTCCTGTTCTTCAGAGTTATCCAGCGAGTGCCACAACTGTGCATTGTGAATATTACTCAGATGCTCCTGCAGCTGAAGGAGCCCAAGGGCCTCAACGAAATGGTTTTGTTACCTGTGTCCATATTCCAAATGTGGACAAGTTACCAGAAACTCCTGCAAAAATAATGAGGGATCTCTTGAATGTTTTTGCAATTCCTGAAGAAAAACATGTAAGTATTGAAATCTTCTGTTTTAGGAAAAAACGATGTTTTCTGACATTTACATGCAAAAATTGAAAGTTCGATTACCCCAGCTTCGTCTCCTACCCCAAAACCTGTTTCAGCAGACTTTGGTGACTTTTCTCCATAAGCCCAAACTTGCTCAATGTTGCTGCTTGGTTAATAAATGGAAACGTAAAGTAGCAGCTGAAAATTAGTCAGCCCTTCAGCAGAACATTAATTAGTTGAGTAACAATTACATATTGCTGAATATTTGCTATAATTCCAGGATCTCTGATTTACATATGCCAGCTCTGTAATTCACTCTGTGGAATAGCACCATATAAAGTTAGTGCATTTTTTTTTCCTAAACAGTTAAGGTTTTTTGCTTACACAAATTGATCCTCTAATTACTTCAGCCTCTCTTTCCATGCCAAAACCTACCGGAAGATATTTCAGAAGTTTTAGACCTATGAGTGAGACAACAGCTGTTGAATTGTTTCAATTTTGGTGTAGACAGTGAAGCTAGAGTAATTAGAGATTCAATTTGTGTTTGTAAATTAGAAGCCTGCAAAGATAGAAATTTTTAGGTCCAGCTTAGAACCAAGCCGAACAGTTTAGACCAGAGGTAGTCACATATTTTGCACTTGGCGCTCATGTAAATGCTTATCACTGCCTGTGCAATCCCATGTTGTAGTTATTACTTCCTGCTGAGCTATTTATGAAATCTAGCAGTGCAAATGGTTTGAATAGAGATGCAAACGGCTATGGAGATTCTTCTAATTTTTGCTTGAAATCTGTATTTATTAGTGTTCACAACAGAAAGAAATCTCACATACACATAGAGGCAAACAGATGTAACACATTTCTTACATTTGTACAGGTCATCAGCAATATTTTATTACAGTCCATTATTGTACTGGAAAGACTGACTGCTTTAAACATACTTACATATCTGGGGCTCACAAGTTCTGCAGTGTCAATAATGTAGCATTGTATGAATTCTGCATCATAAAATGGTTTTATGAATCTTGGAATTTTCAAAGCAATGTTGTAGCTTGCCCATAAAGAAAGTTTGTCATAATCTTCCTCCTGAGTAAATTAAGTTACTTAAAATAATGGCTTAAACTGAGTCATAAAACCTTGAACCAAAGAACACTTCACTTAGGCAGCTACATTTACATATCATTCATATGTACAAATAGCATGCTGACTTATAAAATAGATATGTTTGATGCACAGAATGACTACTACAAAGAAACAAAGAAGTGAAATATCAATATTTTGTTAATAGAGTATCTTCTTTGTTTATCTACTTTAACCATTGAGCTATTATAGCCAAAATGCCACCATGGCATTAAATTCTCCAACTGACTTGTATATTTCTTATATACAATGAGATACCCACGTTTATGGTGACTTACTATGCTGTAAGTACTTAGGTCACAGGCTTCAGGTTGGAGACTGCGATATCCATGGTTCAAATCCCGGCTAGGGCATTGAATTTTTCATTCTGACTCTGTCTATCCAAATCTTAGCCTACACGTGGCTAATGTGGTATAACGATTAATTTCCATACAAATGTGTATTTATGAATCATTTTTAAGAATTCAGATGTTTGCATTGTTTATTGGTTTTTTGTAATTTACGTCCTCCAACGTTAAGTCATATTGGACGGTGATACCGAAATTATGGTTGCCAGAAGAAAAGAATAATGATAGACGTCGAAGGAATGTTGGTTCTTTGTGACGACCCAGGGCAAGGTCAGTGAGTTGGGGAAACTGTTTATAACAATGCCATGAATGAAAGGAACAGTGACCTTAGAAGGTTTCTAAAGGAATTGTCACTTGACGTACAGGAATAGGGTATTCTTCGAATCGTTTACAATAGCGACCAAAACAGCCACAAAAGGACTTTGTTTGGTTTGGAAAAGGAGTTTGGAGAGTGAAAGTTATATAAAGATACACACGCGCGCAGAGGTGGTCAGAGCACTCTTCGGCGTTCGCCGATGGAGTCGGGTCACGGCTATGAAACCATTATAAATATTATCCGGCGTGTAGCCGATATAAAGGGAAGAGTCAAACGTGCAGCCTATTAGGGTGGTCAACTTGTTCGGTCTTGAATATTTGTCAGGTCATCAAAATTTATCGAGAGATATAATTAGCATTCAGTCACTATAAACCGTGATTGGTAACCCTCGGTCGGCAGCTTCCATTTCGAGGTTTGAAATAAGAAGCAGTGAATAAATAATTTGGAAACGGGCATTCCAGTGTTGTAAAATTTCCTTCTCACACACATCCACGCATACCCTGAGAGAAACCTCATTGCTCGCCGACTTCTGTGATCGCCACCATCATCATTTTTGCATCAAATTGGCGTTCCAACGTGGAACTTGTGTACACCCATAAGCAATACTGCTTCAAACTGGCGCGCCAACGCGGGGCCCGATAGGAGAAGGACGTTCGACAACAGGAGGAGGTTCAACCCGAGAAGGAGGTTCAACCCTAGAAGGAGTTTCAACCCGACGACGAGGTTCAACAAGAGAAGCAGATTCAACCTAGAAGGAGTTTCAACCCGACAGCGAGGTTCAACAGGTGAAGGTGGTTCGACAGGAGGACGGTCGACCCATCAAGAAATTCGTCAACAGACTGTAAAGAAGAAAGGAGGCCGGCATCGTCATCAGTGACATCATCAGGAGGCAGTAAAAACAATCAAAGGTACAGAGTGTAAAATTATATACTAGACTATGGTGAATTTATGTGAGGAGTGAAAGACAAGATTTTAAGTAAAACAATTTGTAGAAAACATGGAAGTTCAAGAGGTTTATAGTAGTAGTAGGCAGGAAGTAGTCAAAGTAGCAGAGTGTGGTAGAACTGTACCAAACAACGTAAAAAGCGAAATAACTCCGTTAGAGGAATTTAGAAATTGGTTCGCAAGTTTTATAGAAGAGTGGGGGAAGAACCGTCAAAGTTTAAGAAAAGAGATGAAGGATAACAATCAAAGTTTAAGTGAAAGTTTAAATAAAAAGTTAGATAATATGCATCAAAGGTTAATAAAAGAGAGGAAGGATACTCAAAGTTTAATAACAGAGATGAAGGATAATAATAAAGGGTTAATAAAAGAGAGGAAGGAATATAATCAAAGTTTAAAAAAGATAGAAGGAAAGATAGAAAGTGGTTTTCAGAAGTTAGAAGCAGGACAAATAGAACTAGGAAAGAAGTTAGACAATCAACAACAGTCGTTAGAAAATTTCAGGAAAGTTAGTCAGGAAGTAGAGAACGTAAGAGGAGAAGTTGATCAGGCAACAGACAATGTAGGGAAAGATGTTAGTGTGGAGACGCAGAACGCTGAAAATGAAGTTGTGAATGTAGTTAGTGAAAGGTCAGATAGTGAAAACAGAAAACTTGGGGAGGAAATAGTACAGAAATTAGACGAAGAAATAGGAATGGCTAGAGAAGAGTTAGGAGAAACTAGGGGTAGATTAGAAGTTTCAGAGTGGGAAAATAGAAGGCAGACGAGGAATGTGGAAGAAACCGCTAATCAAATTAATGAGGTAGCAATGGAGATCACAGTGACAAAGGAAACTGAAATTTTGAATCTAGTTAATGAAAGGTCGGATAGTAAAAACAGAAAACTGAGGGAGGAAATCGTACAGAAATTAGATAAAGAAGGAGAAATGGCTAGAAAAGAGTTACAAGAAACTAGGAGTAGACTAGAAGTATCAGAGTGGGAAAATAGAAAACAGACGAGGTATTTGGAGGAAAACAAAAATCAAATGAATGAGGTAGCAATAGAGATCACGGTGACAAATGAAACATTGAAAAACATGCAAAATCCAAGGATAAACGAAACAGAAATATTAAAATATTTCGGGCAAGGGGCACAGTTCCATCAGAATATGTGTAGAAATGATAGGAAAAGAGATCGATGTCCGATATCTAAGCTAGATATGGAAAACTCATGGGGATGTAGAATAAATAAGTCCTTTATACATGGAAAAGTCCGCAAAATTCTCTTGTATTTTCGAAGTACGTTGTGGTAGGATGAATTTTCTTGTAAATGGTGGGAACTTAGGCTAAAGTATTTAAAATCGCCATAACAAATTGTAAAAGGAGAAGAAATAAACTTGTAAAATGTATAGGCTAAGTGTAAACAGTGTGGTGACAGTGCAGTGAAACTTAAAACTAAACAAGTGAAAAAAATATATAGTAATGAAAATCAGAACACTTAAAGACTTTTGAAAATAATATTTATATAGAATCATAAAGAAGTATTCGGAAATGTATAAAAAAAAATTAACCAGTTAAAAAAAAAAAATATCAGAACAATGAAAGACTTTTGAAAAGAATATTTATATAGAATCAAGAAGAAGAACTCAGAAATGTTGTATACAAATATAATCTTATTAATGTACCATTGATTTAAACATGGGAGTGTATATTTAGGAATTGTTTCAAGTGTAACAACAATATGAATTAATTTTAAGTAGATCAGATGGAGAAGAAAGGAGATGAGGTAGATTGAAATATTTTCCGAGTAATATTTAAAAGTTGAAAATTGCAGAACAGAATGTTGGTAAATTTTAAATGAAATGTTGTTATATAAGCATGTGAATAATTTTCAGGAAATGTCATGTAAAAATTAATGTTGTGAAAAGAAATTGTAAAACGAATTGGAAGTTGCTGACAAAGGTCTAATAATTTGCGTTATATTCGGGCAAGACATATATATTATTTCATTATGGGATAATAAAATAATATCTATGGGGGCATTTGATACCGAAATTATGGTTGCCAGAAGAAAAGAATAATGATAGACGTCGAAGGAATGTTGGTTCTTTGTGACGACCCAGGGCAAGGTCAGTGAGTTGGGGAAACTGTTTATAACAATGCCATGAATGAAAGGAACAGTGACCTTAGAAGGTTTCTAAAGGAATTGTCACTTGACGTACAGGAATAGGGTATTCTTTGAATCGTTTACAATAGCGACCAAAACAGCCACAAAAGGACTTTGTTTGGTTTGGAAAAGGAGTTTGGAGAGTGAAAGTTATATAAAGATACACACGCGCGCAGAGGTGGTCAGAGCACTCTTCGGCGTTCGCCGATGGAGTCGGGTCACGGCTATGAAACCATTATAAATATTATCCGGCGTGTAGCCGATATAAAGGGAAGAGTCAAACGTGCAGCCTATTAGGGTGGTCAACTTGTTCGGTCTTGAATATTTGTCAGGTCATCAAAATTTATCGAGAGATATAATTAGCATTCAGTCACTATAAACCGTGATTGGTAACCCTCGGTCGGCAGCTTCCATTTCGAGGTTTGAAATAAGAAGCAGTGAATAAATAATTTGGAAACGGGCATTCCAGTGTTGTAAAATTTCCTTCTCACACACATCCACGCATACCCTGAGAGAAACCTCATTGCTCGCCGACTTCTGTGATCGCCACCATCATCATTTTTGCATCAAATTGGCGTTCCAACGTGGAACTTGTGTACACCCATAAGCAATACTGCTTCAACGGTGAATGGATTGAGTGAAATGATGCTCAAACTGACCTCTCGACGTAAACGTCATAGAAGTGTTTGATTGTGTGGCGTGTGGTGATGCTGGTATAGTCTCCGTGCCGCCCAGGATCGGCAGATTAGAAGGATTATGTCCAAAGGAAGGACATCAGGATAAGGGGGAGCTGGGGAGTGGACTGTCAGATTTTTGGCAGTTTGCATCACAATGGAAGTGAAGGATGAGATTACATTCTCTAGGGAAGGTATATTTGTGATTCTGGGTTTTGGCAGGATGAAAGTGCGGATGCAATTCTGGAAGCCTTTCAAGTCGACCTCTTTCGTTTGATAGATGTCGTGGCTGGCAACCCTGGTCTTGATTTCTGTCAACACCGAATTGTGATCTGAATGTAATGCATTTAGGGATGTAAGGGTGAGATTTAATGGTAAATGTTTTGTGATACCGAAGTCAATGACTGAAGCCAGTTCTCCACATCACGGATAATGAGTGGGTTGCCAGGGACACTGCACTTGAAGTTGAGGGTTTGCATCTATTAGGCGAATGATTTCATTGCCTCTTGCATCCGCCTGACGACCGCAATGCCAACGATAATATTTTGCATTTAAGCCGCCGGCCATGATAGCACTGGGATATAGGGCTAGGATGGAGAGATAGTTGCTAGGTACGAACTGCCGGTGTGGTGGATGGTACACAGATTACGAAGACCTCCAATCTGCCAAGGTCCATGCTAATGGCAGAGGCCTTAAGGGTTTGTAGAGTTGGGAGCTGGATTGTTTGATGGACCACATTCTGACTCACCAGAATTGCAGTTCCGCATCCAGCACGGCCCTGACAATCCATGCAATGGCAGATGTAGCCCGGAAGATGGAATCGGGAGTCTGGTTGGAGATGAGTTTTGCTGACTAGGATGACGTCTAGAGCATGGGTTCGAGCAAAGTGAAGCAGCTGGCTCCCTTGACCAGCTAGGCCGCATGCATTCCAAAACATTGCCACCAGCATCTTGCCGGCCGGGTCTGTAGAAGTGAAAGGTCAATTACACGTCTCCCAGGCATGGCACCCAAGGTCTAGCCTATAAACCCCGTGCCAAAGCCAATGCTTTCGCTGACTACCTTGAACGTACTCTGCTTCCAAGAGAAGACCCCAGGATGACAACTTTTCTGAACGTGTCCGTCGGGAGGTGCGTTGTTTCTTACGCCATCCTGAGGATGCGCAAAGATTACCTACCATCAGACTTAGTGAAGTCCAGGGCGTACTCCCAACGTCTAAAACCCAAAAAAGGCGGCCGGGGCCGGATGGGCTGACAACCCTCTTGCTCTGCCATCTTCCCTTCAATGTAGTTCTTTTCCTAACAAGGATCTTCAATATGTGTCTTACCCTAAGGTACTTGCCATGAGTGTGGAGGGAGGCCCGGTTGATATATTGAAACCTTGGAAGAATCCGGTACATCCTTCCAGCTACCATTCCATTAGTCTCCTTTCCACCCTCTTGAAAGTTCTCGAGAGGTTGATCTTTACGCACTTGTCCCCAATTCTTGGAAACATTCAAGCCATACCCGATCACCAGTTTGGTTTTTGTCCTGGGCACTCGAAAGTCCAGCAACTGCTGCTGGTGGTGGAGACTGCCGCCCTGGGCTTCCAGGAAGGCGCCTTCACAACTGCAGTGTCGGATGTCGAGACAGCTTTCTCAACATGGCAAGCCAGACTGCTGTATATATTGATCCATCTGGGGCTCCCAACACAGATGATCAACATAATACACAGCTTCATATGACACCGCACATTCCAAGTCACAGTCGCGGGGAGAACATCAACACTCAGACTAGTGAGAGGCGGAGTTCCCGAAGGGTCTGTACTATCCCGCATATTAATCAGTGTCTTTATCACGAGTCGAAATGGCACAATACGCTGACCACGTGCTTCTGTTCTGCAAAGACAAACACATCAGCAGAGCCTTCAACCCCTTATAAAGACAGCTCCGTCTGACACAACAGTGGTGTCGGCATTGGCGGATGTCCGTTAACCCAGACAAAAGCAACGCCATTCTTTTCACTAAGTGCCACACCCCCGCAGAGTGCCTCAACTTAAGCTTCTGAGGCCGAAGGATAGAGTGGACTAACTCTGTCAAGTACCTGGGAGTGCAACTGGATAATGGTTTAACTTTCCGCCAAACTCGATGCCAGTTGGTCTAAGGTTGTATCTTTTCCGAGCGCTGGTTATACCTGTGATACTATATGCCTGAGAGATCTGGGGCATGGCTGCACACAGCTACCTGACATAGCTTCAACGTGCATAGAATAGAGGACTACGGTCCATCTATTCTGTGGATCACTATTTTTCTACCAGGTTGCTTCACGAAGCCTTGGGTCTTCCTTACGTGGAGGATGAAATTAGGCATTGGGCATCAAAATTTTACGCAACTTTACCTAATCATAGGAGTGCCCTTGTTAGATTATTGGGAGATTATGACCCCACTAGACGCCGTTTCAGGCTGTTCCGGGTACCCCGCATGGCTTCCGGGCACCCGAGATAACACAGGAGCTAATCCTAACAGAAGCTAAAGCTGAGCTCCACATAATACTTCTAAGCTGTTTGGCAACAAAAATTTTCCACCCTAACAAATCTAAAAATTAGAACACCAGGGTGCAAGGTTTTACATCCATTCCTTCAACCTGAGGTACAAGTAATTTATTACCTTGAAAAAAAAAAAAATATATCAATCTAAAACCCACAACCCATCCTACAACATATCGAAAAGAAAAACCTTAACTATGGTAAAACCCTTAACGGGTGGACACGCAGCAAGTACCTTCTGGCTTTATACAGCCAGGCAGCTCTTCGTTCGGTTGGTCGGTTGACGTCTTCCTCCATAGCGTTCAGGGACATGGTGTTACTGTCGGGCTTTCCCTCTAAGTTGTTAAGATTCTCGTCCACTTGACCCATCCGCTTGCGCAACTCCGTGACATCATCCCTCGCGTCGGTTAACTGCTCTTCAAATTTTGCAGCAAGGGCCTCGTTTGCTGCCTTCATTACGATTAATTCGGCTTTCACTTCGGTCATCGTCACGGCCCATTTGTTATTAGCCATTTCCATTTTTTCGGCCAGGCTGTTATTTGTCGCTTCCGTCTTTGCAGCGAGGGTTTCATTCGCTGTCTTCATTTCTTTCAGCTCTTCTAGAATTTTTGCCAATGCAGCGCCCTTTGTTGTATGTTCCACTTCTGACACCAATTGTGACTTTGTGGTTTCGTAAAATTAAAAGTCAAGTTTGCAGAAATTCAAAATGCTCTTTATTTCTGTAGAAAGACACTGTTGGTACACCCCTTTGCAGTAAGCTGACGTAACATAAATCAACACAATCTCTCTTCACTTCTGCACACGCAAATAAACAAAAGAGTTCACTTTCAAATCACAACTGCATGCGCACAATTATCGAGTCCAAATTACGACTGTCCTGATAAACTAGCCACAGCTTCTTTCATATCTCCACTCACTGTTCCAGAAATAAGTGGAATTTTCTATAACAATCAAGAAAGCGAACCTTCCAGTCAACTATCTTTATCTGTTTCGCCAAGCTTTTTATCTCCGCGTTGCACTACCTGTTCCTTTGTGTGCGCCAGCCGCACCACTCGCAACAATGCGATTGTTGACAGTATTAGTAGAAGCAAGTTTCAAAGCTGTCAGTTTGCTAGTTGAACTGGTCCCACTGTTCACCGTCACTTCATTTTCTTCCCAACATAATCTCTTCTTTGGGATGGTTCACTCACTAGGAGTCAAAAATGAAACTTCTCCAATCCCATGCAGTAACAGCACTCACTACATTTCACAGTCATCAACTTAATCGGGGGAACAGTGCTTCTCGTTGCAAAAGAAGCACATGTGCTAGCTCCTTCACTTACTCGCTCCCTCCATAAGACGTATTATTCCAAAGCTTTCTGATTGGTCCTGCCAAATTTTCTTACTCTTGAACACCATAAGACTGATTTGCTTCTTGTCAGGGTGAGGGGAAAGAGGCGGCCAGCGACCAGTGACACTTCCTAACTATCCCCTCAGTTAGTGACACGAGATAAATGGGTAGGCGTGTCCTGAATGCCTCCTGTCCCCCACTCAGCTGTCCGTTGGTCATGCCTTCCGATAATTGGGTGACAATATTAATATTTAAAACTGTAAATTACGTTACCAAATAAATAATATTGATTTTTCGGGTGCAAATTTAAACAACTGTTTAACAAACATCAATAACTCACCAAACTGACCAGTGCTTATTAGTGAGCAGCCCTTCCCTTTACTTCATCACATAGTTCTGTTTGGATTGGTTCCTTTAAGTATTCCAATTATTGAAGCAATTAGAGGGTCATCTTTCTATTGTAACAAAATTGATATGTGATTACTAACAGCTGCACAGTGTGAAGATGAGGAATTGGACACTAGTTGTTTTATTCAGGTCGGTTTCTTTAGCCTTCAATTAATTATTAAACAAATTAGAGGGTCACCTCCCTGTTAGTAATAAGTCTTTCTGCAGCCAATTCATATAATTTTGAAATACACATGTTTGTAATTTCTGTGCACTGGCAAGTGAGTATGATGGGTAATTTCAAATACACATGCAAAGTTCTCGTTTGCATTTATCCTAAATACTGTTCTCGAATACTTGAAATCTTTGTTTACACCAAGGTCATTTTTATTGTTTTGGTTGTATTTCTGCATTTTGGCATATACACGGTACATATAAACACCATGCCTCTGGAAGGAGTCGAACCTGCAATGCTTTATGCAGCAAAATGCCAGAGACATCCGCTCTAGCGACCGTGAGCACTTGCATTGAATACAAGCTAGTGTCTGACATCATCCGAGACCTTGCATTTGAATGCAAGCAATAATTTCATTTTGGTGTCCGAGAACTTGTTTTCGAATACAAGTGCACTTGATTCACATGTGACATCATCTGAGACCTTGCATTTGTATGCAAATAAATGTTCTCTTTTGTAGCATTCTAGAACTTGTATTCAAAGGCAAATTTTGTTATTCAAATTATTTGACAACAGCAGATTTGATTCTTAAAAGAATTCAATTCTGCGCATCACTACGTGTGAGCATAGAATTTGTAAATGTAATGTACGTATGCCTAAAATAATGATTATAAAATGACAAGAAGAACTTGTAGTCATCTTTAATACAAACAGTCGTGGATGTACCCTTTAAATGACTGCTTTTCAGGTTTGCACTGTTTTTTAAACACCAACATAGTCGATCATTAGTGCATCCCATCTCCCCTAAGATCTTTCTGCCTCCTTAGTGATACCTCCCATCTCTGCACTAGCAGCCAAAGTGTCTTAATGAAAGTGATCAAGATGAGAATGAAGGAAATTCACCTTCAGATTTACACTATATTCCAACTCTTTTTTGATATTCAACAACATTTTAACTTTAATATATGGAAGAAACTAGAAACAGTGATGTGTTAAGATGTTAACATTTTAACTGTTTTGTAGTGTTCACTCATACTTTGCAGGAACTAAATCATGTCATCTCTCATTAAAACCCATGCAACCGGTTCCATTGCATTCATCACCGTTTCAAAGTTTTGGTCTGTCAGCAGCCTTCTAATTTGTTGTTCATCAAAAATGCCTTCCTTGATCTTTACATCTGATAAATGTGGAAATTTGCTTGCAATATACTGAAAGCAGGGGTTACTTCTATCCTATGCCTTAAACTACTTCATAATTCAGGTCAGACCACAACAGTTCAGACTTTCACCAAACTCAATATGTGACTGAGGTCACTGGATTTTGCCACTAACATGAACTACAAAACTGCAACTCATTTGATCAACACATTTCATCTGTAACAAATCCAAATTGAGTTCAATGGAGTGATATTGGATTGGCTGACATGCATACTAATAACAAAGCAGAGCATGGCCACACTTCAGTATATGATTCACTGTTTGCAAAGCAGCACCAAGTAGCAAGAAGTATTTTAAGACAGTAATTCATGATCAGCATGAAAACTAGATGTGATACAGGAAAACCAGCGACTATTAGTCAAAAACTTGTTATCAGACACTTAACCACAAAGATTATGCTGGAATGTCTATAATTATCCATGATTACTAATCCGAAGATGAACCAACATTACTGAACGTCAGATTTAGGAAACATGTATGAAATTAACATTCCTTTAAGCTTAGATTAGAGCTGATCTCTTGAATTAAGTACCTCTGAAATTTTATAGAACTGTTTCAACTTTATTTGTTGACATAATTAACTGTTAAAGAAATGCCTATGTCAGGTTTACACACATAGTTTTAAAAAAAATGGTCAGTCCTACAAAATATTTTAATAATCCCAGTGCTACAACTGAGTTTGACAAATTCTGACAATACTGATATAGACATGCTGTGGTTCAGATGTAGAACCAGATCCAGACAATATGCAGGAAAAGTCCACACTTATCTCTGTGTAATACTTGAAATGCAAATAAAGCATAGCTTATATTCAAGGAATGAACCACATAGTAATATTACAATAAAATATAAGATAATAGTGTAACATAAAGATAAGCAGAGTTGGTCGCAGAATATTATATTTTACTATAATATTTGTATTCCTTCAATTTCAGTAGCTTTATCTGTATTACACAGTAGTAATTTGAAAAGTAACCTCACCAACACTCTAGTGCTAATATACATGCCGTGAGTGTCTATCACTTGAACACATAAGTACATTCTTTATTCATTATCAATTTATTGCCTTCAATAGCTGTTTAAAATATCAGCACACCCTGCTACTGGGAATTAAGTTTAAAATGTTGTTGCAAATAGTGATTCATGATAAATATTAAAAGCAGAAGCATTATTAACAGTGAAATATTCTTCATATTTGAGTTTGATTTATGAGTCACTATGTTTACACTCAAACTTCACTTGTATAATTGAAACGTTTTCAAGATCATTTGATCTCATCCTCAGCTGTTTGGTGATTCAAAAAAAAGTGATTCATGATTTCTTTTGTTGCAGCCACAGGCGAATGAAACAAACAGAGATGCTACACAAAATATCGCATCAAGAGTTGAACAGCTAATAGAGTTTACAAGAGATGGAAACGCATCTGAGGTGAAGTTGATCTTAGCATCAGGAGCAAATGTCAGTGTTGTAGACAATAATGGTTACTCTCTTCTACATTATGCAGTACAACACGGGCATGTTGCAGTTTGTGAACATCTTCTGGACATGGGGGCAGATGTTAATGTCACGAATGTTCAGGGTGACACTCCCCTACACAAGGCTTGTAATGGACATGTTGATATTGTAAAGCTGCTTATTGCTCGTGGTGCTTCTGTTGCAAAAACTGACTCAAATAAATCTACTCCTTTACATGATGCATCAGAACAAGGATATACAGCAATTTGTGAATATCTTCTGGACAAGGGGTATGGTATTAATGTTAGAAGTTCCTGGGGTGTCACTCCCCTACACAAGGCTTGTTGTAAAGGACATGTTGAGATTATAAAGCTGCTTATTGCTCGTGGTGCTTCTGTTAACATAACAGATATTAAGAGCAGAACTCCTTTGTCATATGCACAAGCAGACCACACATCAATTTGTGAGTACTTGACTGAATATGTTCCTCACTGAAAACAATGTTCCATTCATACCAAACTTCAAGCTGTTTTAATAGTGGATTTATAATTTTACTTTTGAAGCTTAATTTGTCTCTGTTAATTATTGCATTTTTGTGTGTGTGTGTGTGTGTGTGTGTGTGTGTGTGTGTGTGTGTGTGTGTGTGCGTGCGTGCGTGCGTGCGTGCGTGCGTGTGTGTGTGTTTTTTTCATCAAATTCACAGCAAGTATAATAGAGAATTACATACACATTTACATCTGTATAAGTTCTTTCAGTGTTGTATGAAATATTAGAGTTCTTAATGACACAGCCTGCTGACTCATTATATTTCTGATGTTTATTCTTTTTTTTTTTATTAATGAAAAAAAAATATAGCTATGTATATAGATATATATTTTTCTCTTTTTCTTATTTAACCGATTTTTCATTATTTCCGTTTATTTTCTTATCTAATTTCACAAATATTGACTATACACATAAACACCCATGCCCAAGGCGAGACTAGAACCCGCAACCCTCTACACGGCGGAACATAGAGACATACGCTGTAGCAACCATGGCTACGTGGGCCAGCATACTCTTTAACAGACAGAATTTCTTACTGTAACTTCAAGCATTTAGTAATATAATTATCAGAGCACTGTATAATGAACTTGATCTGACACCTAGTTATATCAGGCTGGCCAGTCATTGCATATTAAATTACATGGTAGAGTTTCGTGTCCTTGAAATGAGGAGCAGCAAAAGAAATTTTCTCATAGCCTTGGTCTCTAAACCATGGTCTCTGTGTCTAGTATTTCTCTGCGTAGATGGTTGCGGGTTCGAGTCCCGCCTTGGGAATGGGTGTTTATGTGCATGGTGTATGTGTATGAAAGTACAGAAAGCATTAAAGCAAATGGAAACAAAACCTGCTAAATAAGGAAAATATATTTATATTTGCATGTGCCTTTTGGCGTACCAATGGTCTGGCGTGAACCAACTAGCCACCCAGACTAACATTTTGTTCTGCATAGCAAAAATTGGGGACGTTCACTAAGAACAAAATACAAAATTTTGAGTATCCTTATGTTCCATCCGCAATAAAACCTGTACCGCCTGGACCTGAACTCCCAGTTCCCAGCCCACCTTCACATTTAGAAGAAAGAGCATGAGCAAGCAGATGAACCTTTCACTTTGATGCAGAATACTGTCCAGAACCTGAAAATAAACACCTGACCAAATGATTTAGTGAGGGATATGAATCTGAGATGCTGGGATCATGACCGTAACAGCTCCCAATACCAGAATTTCGATTTCCAGAAAGAGACATGAACAGTTTTCCAGTAGCGATGCTATGAAAAATTTCCTATGTGCATGCATAGACATACTTGGTTTAATGAATAAGCTAGGATTTCAACACATTCCTGGATAATCGAGCTTGTTTATTGACTCTTCTAAGCTAATTCTCAAAGCAGTGTTGCTCCACAACGGAAATACCAAACCATCAATACCAGTGGCATATTCAGTGCATTATGTCCGATGTATTAGGTAAGATTAATTACAGCTGGCATATACATATGTGGAGATTTGAAGGTCATTGCAATTTTATTATAGTCGGGGAGAAATTACTTTGTGATTGACATCTCACTGTTGGAGGGTGGTCGTCTACGGTTCAAATCATGACTGACTTGGAAGACTGTCTTCATAAGTTATTGGTTCAAGAGATACGCTGTCTCCCGAGGACCCTGTGTCAATCATAAAGGAATTTCTCCCCGACTACAGGAGTACAAGGGGTTTTAGAAGGTACTGTTACTTTCTATGCTTGTGGGATAGTAAGGACACTGGATCACACTACATTGTAAAAAAAAGTGACTACTAAAGAGAAACTCATACAGTTTGTCAAGTATGTTCCATTAGTAAACCCAAATAAAGTAATACTACATCCTCCATACAAAATTAGGCCTAATGCAGAACTTTGTACAAAAGTGGAGAGACCTTTGCATGCCTCTAAAGCCAGTTTCCAAAACTCAGCGATTCCAACGTAAAAGAGGAAATATTCCTTGGCCCCCAAATTAGGAGAATTTTGAAAGGCGAAACCTTCGAGAAGCATTACATGCTTAGGAACTTTCTGCATGGAAAGCCTTTCAAGAAGTGGGAAAAGAATTCCTTGGAGGCCATAAGGCAGGAAATTACTGATAGATACTTCAAGAACCTCTGGATAGTTACCAAAAGATAGGTTGTCCCTCAAAATTCACTTTCTTATTTTTTTCCCGAGAATTTGGTAACTGAGTGATAAACACGGTGGAAGATTCCATCAGGATATTCAGAAGTTGAAGCAGGGTAGAAGGCATCTCAGTTTAATGGGCGACTACTGCTGGCTCTTAATCAGAGAATGTTACAAGCTACAGAAGGAGGAAATAAAGTTGTGTTAAAATAATTTGTATTTAGCATATATTTTATTATAGCTGTGTGTTTCAGTGGTTTACTATATTTGTTTTTAATTCTGATGCTATTTTGCCTTGTTTTTTGGTCTCAATTTCAGGTTTCTTAGATAAATCAAGTTCTAAAATTTAAGTAAAAGCTAAAAACTTTAATTAAATAATGGAAATATAGATCTGCAGTGACAGCAGTGTTAATTTATTTTACATTGTGTTATGTCCTATGTAAAACAAAAGAATTTTACGCACAGTATGCGTAGTGTTCCTTGAATATTCATCACGTTTTTAGAATTAAATGGTAACGAGACACCTAACTGCTGACCCATCATTCTTGCAGCTACATTAATAAAGAGAAAACGTCGTGGAATAAGGTGTAATGTTAGATATGCTAGCCAGGTAATTACGTAGATGCGGTCATTCATAAACTACAAAATTTAAATAAAGCCAGGGCCTCCCAGGCCAGTGCGACTAACGGAGGAATAACTGTTCTTGAAAAAAATTCTTCCAGGTTTCGAAAAACCTCTAGAACAGCTGCTCATGTAAAATAAGAGTGATACATAAACGCAGTGTCCTGCGCACTAAAACGCTTCACTTGACGAGTTGAAAGTATGATATTATACGAGGGTTGTTCAATAAAGAATGATCATAATTTTTCGCACAAAAATTCAATCTTATTATATTCTGTTAGCTTAATGTAAAACAAAAACGCCGTACTAGTTTCATTGTTGGTACTCCTGGTTCCCGCCTCTGAGAACCAGGCATATTCAGACATGTTCAGAATCGCCTACCGCTGCAATGGAGTTAGTATGCGAGGAACAATATGCGGCTTTGAAATTCTGCTTTTGTCTCAACAAATCTTCAGTTGAGGCCTATGTAGAGTCCGTTCAACCCTACAGCACAGCTCGAAGGTGGTTTAAAATGTTAAAAGAGAGGAGACAATCAATTTCAAAGGAAGGTTGATCCGGTGCTCTAGTTACTGCTCTTACGGAAGAAAACATCAACAATGCTGCTGCCATTGTGAGAGAGTATCGGTGAATTACCATAAGATCACTTTCTGAAATACTGAACATTTCGTTGGATGCTACCCACACATTGGTGACAGAAACATTACACATGAGACATGTTTGTATGCGATGGGTTCCAAGACTGTGGATTTCCGAACAAAAGGACATTTATTAAATTTTAGATGAGTTGCATTTTTTACACATCTGCTTCACTTTCGTACCTATTTTGAGGACATGTTTCACAAATCTTCGTTTGCATCTACGGCTCTTGTGCGAGTCGCACAAGAAGTGGTTACCAGGTGGGTCATATGCCGCTATCAGCAGGGTGTCCTGTCCGCCGACTGACAGCCGGATGGCGCAGGCCTCCACGTGCTGCAGGGCAGGGAGAGAAACAGGGGTGTGCGTGATGGTGTTTTTCACGAGTATAGCTGTACCGCCACCCCGCCGACCGTTTCGGTCAGTGCGGTGGGTGACGTAACTTGGCAGCGAGAAGTCTATACCAGCATTCAGGTGCGTCTCGCAGATCATTAGGATGTCAATCCCGTAGGACTGTACAAACTCCAACATTCCAGGACGCTGATCCCGTACACCGTTTGCGTTCCGTACGCGAGTCGCACAAGAGCCGTAGATACAAACGAAGATTTGTGAAACATGTCCTCAAAATAGGTACGAAAGTGAAGCAGATGTGTAAAAAATGCGACTCATCTAAAATTTAATAATTTTTCGCTTCACTGTGGTGTTCCAATACAGTTGAATCTCAATATAAAAAGGACATTTGTATGCAGGTCTGCATGCAGTTAAAGTTGATGTTAGGGGAAGATCCGGAGTTTCTTTCAAACATAATCACTGCTGATAAAATTTCTCTACATCATTTTGATCCTGAGAGCAAATAGCAAAGCTCAGTGTGGAAATCTCCTTCATCACCAACCCCGAAAAAAAACAAAAGTTGTTGCTTCTGCTGGGAAAGTTAAGGTCATCTCATTATTTGATATTCATGGAATGGTTTATTAGCATGTTGTACCTGCACACACATCAGTAACTGGACAATACTACAGGGATGTCCTGAAAACATTGCAAGTCCATATCAGGCGCGAAAGACCACATTTCCGTGAAACAGGCTGGATGCTGCACCACGATAATGCGCGGCCGCATATTGCAAATGTTGTTGCTGAATATCTTGCAAAAATCAACGTGAAGTGCATCCCTCACTTTACCTATAGTTCGGATTTAGCCCCATGTGACTTTTTTCTATTCCCTAACTTGAAGAAACGCCTTCTTGAGAGGCATTATCCATCATCAAAAGCAGTGCTGAAGGCTGCGGAGGCGATTTTGAAGGATCTCAAAAATGTTTTCCAACATGTCTGAATACTGTCAGAAACGCTGGGACAAGTGCATCGCATTCAGGGGAGACTATTTTGAGAAGAACCACCAAATTATGAGGATGAGTAAAGGTACGTTGTCAAACAAAAAATGTTATTCTTTATTGAACAGACGTCGTACATTGCAATTAAGCCTGAGGCCTTGATGGTGAATGAGCGTTGCATCATGCTACGTAGCTTACATAAACTTGATAACCAGGACACCCAGCGAGTAATATGTCAGGCCTGGTGCTTAACGTAAATAAATGGATAACATGAGCTACCATCCACATGAGCGGTTCAACACGATTTCCGTAAGAACAGTTCTCTAATATGGTTTTGGCTTTTAGGTTAATTTTGATTTAAAAAAAATTGAAAGAAGCCACTACATTTTCCCACTTTTCCGTATTTCTCCGCTATATCTCCCGAATGCTCAAATGTCGCTACGCGTAGGGAAATTCCTTTTGGTTGGTATCACTGTCACTAAGACAAAGTTTGTTGATCCAGTTTTGTAGAAACGTAATTGGCGGCCGCCATATGTAGGCCATAAGGATCTTGAACATATATTTCCGTGTACACTGCAAAAGTTCATGCAGCATGAGTTCAAGAAACAAAAATGTTACGAACGGTAGAAGTAAACAGAAAGGTACGAATGAAGAAGATTGCACCCGAGCGAAGCTGTACTCAAGCAATATAGATCCGCGTCACTCATCCTCCAATGAAGAAATCGATGATGATGATGAAAACCAACAATCCATCTCTGACGAAGAGGAAGATCCTGTAGATTACTGCACATGTCGAATTCATCCTGTCAAAATAGGAGACCTCTATCAGGGAAGATATCATGTCATTAAAAAGTTAGGTTGGACACAATCTTCCATCGTATGGTTATGCTGGGATATACCCGACAAGCAGTTTGTTGCTTTTAAAGTTTTGAAAATTGCACCAAACAAGCGGCAGCAATGCCTGAAATAAAACTGTTGAAAGTGGTACGTGAGTGTGATGTGAACGACCCGAAGAGAAACAAGGTAGTGCAGTTACTTAATCACTTAAAAATAAGCTGTGAAAATGGCATGCACCTGTGTATGGTGTTTGAAGTGCACGGTCCCACTTTATTTAACCTGATGGAACTTCAGCGTAATACCTCTCACCAATGTAAAGTATATCATAAAACAAGTTCTGGAAGGGCTTGATTATCTGCATACCAAATGTAAGATAATCCATGTAGATATCAAACCAGAAAACAATCTCATTTGTGCCAATGAAGCCTATATTAGAGGACTAGCTATGGAAGCACATACACGGGGATTCAAGCTTCCACTATCTGTTATGAGTGTTGCAGCAAAAGAATTACAAGATCCCAATCCAAAAGCTAAGATGACTAGAAACAAAAAGAAAGCCAAAAGACAAACGCAGTGTATTGAGGAAATAGTGGCAAAGAAACCAAGAGAGATGGCAGGAACTAGTTATCAGAGCTCACCAGTTGAAACTATAATACAATTGGTTGTTTCCGGGCTGTTTTGCCGTGGTCTGTTGGAGTAAGAACCAAACTAAAGAGGAACCGGCATCCTGTTCTCGAAAATAGGAAACGCCATTTAACCACCAAAAATGGCGCGAACCAATCACAGGACACCATTGCCGGACTACCCAGGCTCCGCCCCCCAAATACCAGTACAAATAGCGCGACTCAGGCAGAGGTAAAACTCGCTCTGGAGCAGGAGCACGGTATCAAGGCCTCAGCTGTTGCCCAGCTGAGGAAGATAGTACACACAGAGGAAGGCTCTGTGCGTGTACCCATGCCTCTTTTCCTTGTAGTGGACAAGGTTCTTGGAGAGGCGGTTCAGCCCATAGACGCTGTTCGGATGCTGTTCCACACTGTCGTGAAGGTTGAACGCTTTCACGGTCAGGGTGGGCCTGTGCAGTGCTACAGGTGTATGGGGTTCCATCACTCCAGCATGGCGTGCGAGCGTAAGCTCGCATGTCTGCGGTGCGCGGGTCCCCACCTCCTGTAGGACTGCGAAAAAGCGCCTGAGGAGAAGAAATGTGCGAACTGCCGCCAAGATCACGTAAGCACCTACAAGGGCTGTGTGGCGCGGCAGAGGATCATAGAGAACCGCCGCGGAGGCAATGCGGGATTGGCAAATGTCCGTCCCGGAGTCTCATTCGCGGCAGCTCTCGGAAGGGCAGAGCGCACTCTGCAAGTAGCAGAGCAGGCGGCTCAGCCCACTGCACCAATGCCTCCACAGGAGGCACCACGCCCACAGCGTCCGAGAAAGGGCCGCAAGGCGCAACGGACACCCAAGCCTGCCACACAGGCCGCAGCCCCTCCCACCAGGGAGGAGGCCCTAGCTCAGTCTACCGGCCCGGTCGCAGCGCCAGTACCAGCTGCAGAACCTGCTTCGAATAGGGTGCCTGCATCTGCGAGGGCACCTGCAGCGGCGCTTGCATCCTTCGGGGAGACCATCTCTGCGAAGGATGTGGACGAATTCAGGGAGCTTTCTCTGTGGTTCGGCGACCTAATTCTGAGAGTTCTCCCATCCTTAGGGACTGCAAGGAGAAGATGGAAGACCCGAGGCTTGATTTACTCGAAAAACACACCATCCTCCTCCAAACACTCGAGGAGCTTTTCCCGTGCGACGATGAGTAATGGCCCCCCGACTTGTCAGGAGACCATTACGTGCTGCGTTCTGGAACGCAAACGGTGTACGGGATCAGCGTCCTGGAATGTTGGAGTTTGTACAGTCCTACGGGATTGACATCCTAATGATCTGCGAGACGCACCTGAATGCTGGTATAGACTTCTCGCTGCCAAGTTACGTCACCCACCGCACTGACCGAAACGGTCGGCGGGGTGGCGGTACAGCTATACTCGTGAAAAACACCATCACGCACACCCCTGTTTCTCTCCCTGCCCTGCAGCACGTGGAGGCCTGCGCCATCCGGCTGTCAGTCGGCGGACAGGACACCCTGCTGATAGCGGCATATGACCCACCTGGTAACCACTTCTTCGAAGCTGATTACACTACCCTTCTCAACGTACACCCAATGGTTTGCATTGCAGGAGACCTCAACGCGAAACACGGGCTCTGGCACAGCCGTACAAGCAACCAGAGGGGACGAGGGCTCTACCGCCTCATAAGCGGTGACCCAAATCTCGCCGCGCACGGGCCGAGAGGCCCAACTTTTCATCCGGCCCACGGCAGGCCGGATGTCATGGACATCATGATCACCAAGAATTTTCCGTTTCATCTTGACCTCTCGGCGGTGAATGAATTGGACTCTGACCATGATCCTGTCACGGTCGGTTCCGACGTCACGATGCCAGCTCTGCTAAATTCAGACTGGAAAGGAGAGGTAGACTGGGATGCAGCCATCCTCAAACTCAACCTAACCATCGACCCTCGTCCACGCATCGACGATGTCGAGGCGCTAGAGGCTGCGGCGATGAGTTTCTCCCAGCAGGTCCGTCAAACTGTGAGTGCACACACTCACCGTATCCCAACCAACACACCTAACCCTCTGTCCATCACAAACGAGATCCGGCAGCTGCTAAAAGCCAAGGCAGCTGTTCGGAAGCTATGGCAGCGTTTCCGTCATCCCAGGATAGGAGCAGTTTACCAGCGGTTCAAATCCCTGGCAAGGCGGCTGCTCCGTGCCCACCGTAAGGTGGCCTGGGAAAACACTTTCCGAAACGTCGACCTCCAGGAAAAGCACCCCTGGAAGATCATCAAATCCCTCAGGAGGGACAAAACTCTTTACCAGCATCCGCTGCATGGCACTCGCGGGAGACTCGCTTACGAGCCTCAAGATAAGGCCACAGCTTTCGCGGATCATTTGGAAAGCCAATTTGAGCCGAGGGAGGTCCCCCAGGACGAAGACTTCACTAACCTCGTGGAGGCTGCTGTGGAAGACCTCTATGGGGAGCCACAGCGGTGCCATGAGGCAATCCATATCCCAATAGTCACCCCAAGGGCGGTGACTGCTGAAATCCGAAAATTGAAACCTAACAAATCCCCTGGACATGATGGCGTTAGTGCACTCATGCTCCAGCACCTTCCCAAGAGGGCCGTTATCCAATTGACGCGGATCTTCAATGCGTGCCTCCACCTCCGCCACTTCCCGGCTTGCTGGAAAGAGGCGAGAGTGGTGTGTATCGTGAAGCTCGACAAGGTGCCGGTCTTTCCGTCTAGCTACCGATCCATAAGTCTCCTCCCTACCGTCTCAAAACTATTTGAGAGGTTGCTCCTATCCCGCCTGACCCCTCTTTTCGAGGAAAGGCAGCTCCTACCCGATCACCAGTTTGGTTTTCGTCATGGACACTCCATGACCCTACAGCTACTGCGTCTGGCCGAGAGGACAGCCCTGGGTTTCCAGGAAAACCTCAAGACAGTCGCGATGCTGCTAGACGTAGAGAAAGCCTTTGTCACAAACTGGCACCAAGGCCTACTGTACAAACTCAGGGAGGCCAACGTACCTCCTCCCTATCTCGCCCTGATTAGTAGTTTCCTCAGAAACCGCACATTCAGGGTGAGAGTGGAAGGACGGATGTCATCTATCGGACCAATAGCCGCGGGAGTCCCGGAGGGCAGTGTACTGTCCCCGATACTCTTTGCGGCCTACATGTCTGACTTCCCCTTAGAACCACAGACTGTTACGTGCCGGTATGCTGACGACGTCCTCATAATGGCACGTAAAAACCTACGATATTATCATCCTCCGCTGCAGCGCCAACTCCGAGCCATTGGCCGTTGGAGTGAGATGTGGAGGATGGCCATTAGTCCCGAGAAGAGCTCTGCACTTCTGGCTAAGGTCCGAGCTAGGCGACCGGATTGGTCGCTGAGGTTAAGGCAGAGGCAAATTCCTTGGGTTCCCACTGCCAAATATCTTGGCGTCCACCTCGATTGTGGTCTCACCTACGCACCTTAAGTCCGGCTCAAAGCCGGACAAGGGCATGCAGCGCTAACACAGTTATACCCTATTCTCAAATCCACCATTCCAACGCACATCAAACTACGCCTCTATCGGGCGATTATACCGCCCCTGATTCTGTACGGCTGCGAAGTCTGGGGATCAGCGGCTCCCACCACTATTCGCAGATTCCAGCGCGTACAGAACAGGGCACTGCGCATGATATACGATACCGGGCGTAGATTCCCGTCCCACATCCTACACACATGCTCTGGGGTCCCGTATATCGTGGACGTGGTGCGGGAGAGATCCCGCACCATCTGCGATAAGCTGGACTCCCATCCGAACATACTGGTGAACACCCTTGGCCGTTACGACCACAGGGTTCCTCGCCGCCGACCGAGCTACCGGTTACCCAAAGATGTCTTGGGTAACTAGTATTGTACTGAACAGGGCCACATTCCCCTGACTCCAACTTCCTAAGCCCAGAAATGGGCTTGACAAACTCAATGCCTTAACACTGTTCCTTTCCCTCTAGCCTGTTAAGCGGACTGTGCTCAGATGCCTCCCAGGCAGGCGGAAGAGCGCAGCCAGCACTGGCGCATCCCTCCCCCCCCCCCCACGGGGCGACTGGGCGCACAAGGCTAGATATGTCCACTGCCGTAAACAACCGCCTGAGACAAATGATGCCTCTTCTATACTGTCCAGATAAAGACGCAATAAGCGGCTAGGTGCTGGGCAGCAAACACTCCGTCCAGGTAAACCTGGACGACTCGACTCTTCTGCTGGTTTTCTGGTCTGCTGAACGCTTCAGACGCAGCCAAACTCTCTGCAAGAAAGCTTCGACCGTGCCACTGATAATGTCTGCCGTAGTTGTGGACGAAACGTTTGGTTCTTACTCCAACAGACCACGGCAAAACAGCCCGGAAACAACCAATTGTATTATGGACTCCGGCCGTGAAAGCTTACGTTCTCTCAGTTGAAACTATGTTAATGCCTTATAATAAAGCTGGCTGCAGCAAATCTGTGGAAGATGATGCAACAAGAAATGAATACCCAGCAGAGCTTTGAGGAGAACGGCAGAGAAAGTAATTTAGTTGTATCATAGGAAGAAGTATTGATCATTTATGGATCTGTGAAGAAAAACAAGAACCAAAATCAAAACCGAACTAGTTATCAGAGCTCACCAGTTGAAACTATGTTAATGCCTTATGATAAAGCTGGCTGCAGCAAATCTGTGGAAGATGATGCAAGAAGAAATGAAGAAATGAATACCCAGCAGAGCTTTGATGAGAACGGCAGAGAAAGTAATTTAGTTGTATCAGAGGAAGAAGACTGTTGACGTAGCAAAAATTGTATTTTAACGATCTAGGATAGCGAAGTCGTCCTGAAAACTTTTAGCGACGTAATAGTTTCTTCATTTCTACAAGCAACATTCATACCCAAGTTCTTATTTATTACTTAAAGCATTGTATTTTGTGGCGTTATTCCATCACTCGCAGCAGATAGGAAGCACGTTCGGGCGAAATATTTGTGACCGTCCATCTTAATCATTGCAGGTTAAATTGTTTCTTGATGATTGAGTTTGATTAACTATATAATTTGATTGTATAATCTGACGTCCACTCGTCACTATTACAGAATACCGAATAACTCTTTTTGACGAGTGAGTGAGTGTGTGGTGTTTAAGGGCCCGTCGACAACAAGGTCATTTGGGCCCCAGGAAAGATGGAGGCAATGAAAATGGAAATATGCCCTTTTTGACGATTTTTTTTCCGTTACAAAACTTTTATATTCACCGCGACATTTTTTATCCTCATGAAACCAGATTGAAGAACATCTATCTCATGATTATTGATTTCACGTAACTATCGATTAATTTTATGATTGGCCGATTTACTGCTAAGTCATCACAATACGTAATACAATTATTACTACGCCCAATCACAAAATTACACATATATTTGTTTTTAGTATTGTCATTACATGGCCTACTAAGTCATATCAGAAAATAATATTGATATAAAAAATTCTAACTGAAACATATCGTTACAATTTTTACAACATATAAATGTGTGATTCATTTTCTTCTCTCATTCTCGTTTTACTTTTCTTTGTTGACCATGTCCTTTTTAACTTGTTTTAATTAACGTCCTTTTACGGTGAAATGGGCGAAACGACAGTCAAATGAGGCCCAAATTAGCATTAAAGACAACCTACATTTTAAAAAAAGTTAAAACTGTTCGCATGGAAAAGGAATACGAGAAATGTATAAATCTTGACGAATTCCTGTTGATTGTCATCTTTTTAAAATGTAATTTCATCACCACAGCTGTCCCTTAAGATTCAGTTAATTTAATCAGACATGTTTGGTAATTTGATTGTGGTTTGTGAGAATGCAGTCAAAATTTATTTACCATTTCAGACTTTGAGTTAATCTTGCAAAACCTGTAGTATTTGACATTCTCTAAGAACTTCGGTTGTTAACATAATTAATGGTTCCGATAATTGAAAACTGTCAATATTTCCGTGCTTATGTTATTGTTTGCATAAAAATTCCTGCCTAATGTATGCCTGAATTCTATCATACCATTGGTACAGGAGAAAGATAAGTAAAGCAGAGAATATTCGGGAATTGTTAATTATGAAAATCATCTGGATCCCTGGACAGAGCACTGTCCCTCTAAACTGTAAAGTGTATCAATTTTCCAAGGAGACAAGAAGTGAGAGTATATTGGTAGATATTAAAATCAGAAGGCTGTAGCAGGGAAATTTAGGAGAAGCCGATATCTCTAAGACATTGTCAAGATTAGATCAACTAGCTTTTTTTTTGTACAAAATAATGTTCTATTGTGTATTCCTGGAGAAATCTGTTATGTGATTTTTCTATTAATAAGAAAGAAAATAACAAGTCACAACAGTTATTATACAAAGAAGTCTTACATGGAGAAATTCAAATTACTAATATTATACATTACAAACCTCAACTAATCTGTCCGCAAACTACTCAACATACTAAAATATAAAACGTATAATATGAATCAATAATCTCAAAGTGAAAGTAAATACTGAAAGCGCAGTTTTCATTTAAATAATAAACCTGCAGACGGCAACGGCTATATTAACTTGCTTTAAGGGTTGGAGTAGCATTGCAGAATTTTCTCCAAAATATTTAGGAGACATCCTTGAATATACTGAACTAAAATACCAGTTTGGTATTTAACCGAATTTCCAGTATTGAATTTTGTTGTAGAGCTTTCTTAGATAACATGGATTCGCGAAATATATATCCATAACATTTCCAAATTTAATTTGTATGGAATACATTTCCTCCTCCACCTACTCTGTTTGTACGTGGCGCGCAAGGTATTATTCAATCCTAAGAAGAAATCACGGCGAATATACCCGGTTATCAAAATTGAGGTTTAAATGTCCCGCGGGTTTCTCCGACCATAGCGGTTCACAGTGGAAGTCTCCTGAAACGCGAAGTTCCCTTGGAGAGTTACAGATGTCGCGGAAGTTGTAATTGCTATGTATATATCATTATCTCTTAGCTATGAAGAATGTGTTCCATAACACGGGAATGTTTTGTTTCTACGTAAAGGAATTATACAATTCGAACTTTAATAGGCTGGGTAAATATTTCACAGATATATCAAAATAAAGCGACAAGACCTATTATTTTTCAGAACAATCGTCTTCAGAAATTTGTGTAACTCGGATAAAATTAATTCGTCGTTTGTATATTCATTACAATGTAAGGCACCTTAATAGGTATGCTATTTAGCATATATAGTTGTGATATAAATCTAAATATATAAAGGAATTTTAAATATGAAGTGAGACGGTAACAAAAGCGAAGTGCATATTTGGGTCCATTTGAGGCTTTCGTTTTGTTGTTAAAGAATTTTGAGTACCTAGGTTTTTAGTAGACAATAATAGTTTCCGAGACATCCTACATATTTAAAAGAAATTATAACTGAAAACGTCTTTCCCCATGGCTATGGAGTTGCAAAATGGCAAGCGAATAAACTTTGCTGAATTCCTGTAGATTAACATCTTTGTAAAATGTAAGATAACCGCCAAAGCTGTCCGTCAAGTTTCCGTCACACTTTAACCTTATAAGAAAATTTGGAAATTTGATTGTGGTTTGTGTGAATTCAATCAAAATTTATTTGCCCGTTCTGGCGTTGAGTTAATCTTTCAATATCTGTAGAGCTTGTCATACTCCAAGAACTTCGGATTTCAACATATTTAATGCTTCTAATGAATGAAAACTGTCAATATTTCCTTGCGGATGTTACTCCGTGAATAAAAAATATTGCCTACTTAATTCCTGAATCCTATCATAACATTAGTATAACCGAAACCTAATTAAACAGAAAGTACCTCAGGAATAATTAATTACCAAATCTGTCTGGAACCCTGGACAAAGAACTACCACTGTTCACTGTAAAGTGTTTCTGTTTTAAAAGGAGACAAAAAATCAGAGTAAATTGTTAGATATTCAACTCAGAAATTTGTAGCAAGAAAGTATAGGAGTTGCAAATATCTATAGACTTGTTTAAGATTAGATTAACTCCCTTACTACTGCACAAAGCGATGATCCATTTTGTAGTTGTGGAGAAATGTGTTAATTTTTTGTTGTATTAATATGAAAGAAACTGACACGTTACCATAGTTATTATAAAAAGAAGACCTACGTGGATATATTAAATTTAATAACTTTTTAAATTATATTGCTTGACTTTTCTTCCAAAGCTACACAACAGAATAAAAATAATAGATATAATATATAATCAAGTAATCCCAAACGAAAGAAAGAAAGCCTTGAGAAGAACTCTAAGTAAAAACTTTACGGACTGCAGACGCTAAATGATTTTTGTTTAAGCGGTAGTGCATTACTGTAGACTTTTCTTCAAAATCTTCATGTGTCATCCTTGAATGTACAGAAATAAAATGTAGTTTGGTATTTATGTGACTTCCCAGTTTTGAATCTCACTGTAAAGTCTTTTTAGAGGACATGGGACAGCAACATACATATGTCCAGTAAGATTTCCAAATTTAATTTGTATACAGTGCAATTTCTCCTCTACCTTCTATGTATGTAAGTGGTGCACAAATTATTTTTAACACTAAGAAGAAAATACAGCGCAGCAATCTGGGGATAAACCTGCAGTTCAGATATCCCGCGGTTTGCTTCTACCACTGCGGCACATATTGGAAGTCTCCTGAAACATAAGGTACCGGTTGGCCGTTACAGATCACGCGCAATTTGTAATTGATACTTAAATATAAACATTCCATAGTTATTTAGAATGTTTTCCAAAACATAGCAATAGTAGTGTTTGGTTTTGACGTATATTATATAGTAAATTCAAACTGTAATAAATTAGAGGAATATTTGACAGATAGAGAATATAAAGAACAGGAACTATTGTGTTTCGGAACAAAAGTCTGCAAAGTGCTATAATAATTGATAACATTTATTCATTCCGCACGTCAAGGGCAAGGTCCAGCTGGGGCACGACGCACTCCGGAGCCTATACCCTATTTTCAGATCAACAATGCCCATCCGACTCAAACTCCAGCTGTATCGGGCGATCATTCCGCCTATGATTCTGTACGGCTGTGAGATCTGGGGAACAGTGGCTAATGCCACTTTCGTCAGGCTCCAGGCGCTGCAGAACAAGGCACTTCGAATCATTTACGATACAGGCTGGAGATCCCCTGCTCATATGCTATATCAGCACTCCCAGATCCCATACATTGTCGATGTCATACGCGAGAGGACACCATCAATGTACGACAAAATCCAAATTCACCCCAACCCTTTAGTGAACTCCCTGGGTAGGTATGACCCGAGAGACCAAAGACGCTTGCCGTCCTTCAGACTACCGAGAGACGTCTTGGGGCCTCTTGGTTAACCCAAGAAAAACTCCAGATGTCTCTGGGACCAATTTCTACGCCTGATGGATCAAGCGCTACATAACCCGTATCCAAAACGGAGCAAAAATTAAATCGTGTCTCCCAAAACGGGGGAACGATTAAATGCAGCTGCCCACAAGATTTAAAAAAGGGGCAACCCATTCCACCTTCCAAACAAATTCAAACACCCCAGCAGAACATAGAACCAAATACTAGCTCATTTCGCAGGTTAAGCCGCAAAGCGGCTAAGTACTGCGGCATAAGACACCCGGACGGGGAAAAAGAAAAGTAGCCCCGCCCGACTAGGACTACCTCTGGACCTCTGGATTATTTATATGATATCTAGCAGTTTACGTCAACTATGACACAAATGAGGTTAATAAAACCGTGTGAAACGCGTATATTATGTAAATACTATAGCAATCAGAGTTGTGATAGATATCCAAATAAATAACTCAGTACATCTTAAGTGAATAAAACTGGTTTACAAAAGCGCTGTATATATTGAGCTCCAGTTTTGACCTCATTTTGTAGTTTACGAATACTGGGTGCAATGTATTTGTTAGTAGACACTTTTAGCATCAGAGACCTCCTAGGTTTATTTAAATTTATAAATGAGAACATCTGTTCGCATGCGTATGGAGAACCAAGCGTTGACACATTTTAATGCGAATTATGAATTTTGGTAAATTCTATTTGATTAACATCTCCGTAAAGTTTAATTAAATGTGGAAACATCGTGGAAATGTGTATGTATCATTGCGCCACACTTCACATTTATCAGCCCTGTTTGGAGATTTGATTCTGGTTTCTCAGAGTGCGGTGAGTTATTTAAATTCATTTGCTATTTCGAGTTTTAGTTCAGCGTGTAAATCTTGTAACCAGTGCTATTTCCCAAGAGATTCGAAATTTAATTGTTCCAATGAAGGAAGATTATCAGAATGCCTATGCTTAAGTTACTGTTTGCATAATTATGCATACTGAACGCTTGGATTATGTCACAACTTGCTTCCACACAAAGAACATATGTATATATTGTGACTTTGTGGGTTTGTAAGATTAAAAGTCTGTGTGAGGAAACTCAAAATAGTCTTTACTTCCGTAGAAAGGCTGTTGTACAATTCTGATATCAGCAGAATGACATAACACACACGAACGCAATCTTCCAAGCTGTTTGCACACTGCTCACCAGCAACTTCTTTCCTTACGGCTTTCTGCTAGACCGCTGAACTCATCCAGTGCACTCGCTTTTATGCACTAATCGTTGGTTCTCGCAAACTGGGGAAGTTTCTCGACGCCTCACGAAGATTCACAGTCTCACGACGGCATACGATGGAGAGAGGACTGTCGAGACGTCTCTCCGGCTCTTTCCCTGACCGCGTCACTCCCACGGTACCTGTCTAAGCACTCATCGGCTTCATGGGCGTGGCTTCTGCCCGATGTCTCTTTCACTCCCTGCCTCCCCCCACTCCCTCTCTCTCTCTCTCGCCACATAATAAGCGCCTCAAGTGAATGTCAGAAGGAAGGTCAGATGAAATTTCGTGAAAGAGGATAAAGGAGCAATTGTTGGAATGTTTGTAGGTGAAACCGGAGGACCCGAAGGAAACCCGCCGCAGCTCCGTTCTGTCCATTACATATCTCACTTTGCGGTCCCCTGGGATCGAACTCAGACCGCCTTGGTGAGAGTGGGGCAGCCCAACCACTCAGCCACGCCACGGGTCTTATCTTTCTCGCTGCACTTTACGTTATTAGAGGAAACCCTTTTAAATATTTGTTTAAAAGAATGTGTAGACAAAATCATACAAGTCCAGATATTTTGTGAAACTGTACTGCTTGATTTGACAACGAAGGTGTTTCCAAACACATAACTAAAGTTTTTCGTACCTAAGCAGTTTTGCAGATGCAGTTACCATTTGTTTTTGTAATATGCAACGCTCCGTTGTCAGGACTAAGGCAAAGTCAACTTTTGGCGCTTTAAGGTTGTTTTTTTCCGAAAAGAGTGGTAAAAGGACTTTTGCGTATCAATCGGCAGTCATGCATTAGGTTAGTCTAAATGAAAAGCACTTCTAGGAACCTTCCCACAATATTGAAGCTACATTTTTGTTATGCAAATATGCCGAACATACGTCATGATCTTGTGAATAATAGCTTTATCAACTTAGACTGAAATATCAGTAGTTTCAGGTTCTTTCATTATTATAAACATACATGTCATTTTCATTATCAGATATAAGTTCCAACATAGTTGTTGTACCAGATATTAGCCCTAATGTACATTTTACTCATGTTGCTTCAGATATTTGCCCTAAATATTAATTTTTCTATGTACGCCAAAACCGAATACCATTATTGCTATGTTTTGGAAAACATTCTAAATAACTATGGCATGTTTATATTTAAGAAGCAATTACAAATTGCGCGTCATCTGTACGGCTTATGTTTCAGGAGACTTGCACTATGTGCGGCTGTGGTCGAAGAAACCGCGGGATATGTGAACTGAAAGTTTATCCCCGGATTGCAGCGCTGGATTTTCTTTTTAGTGTTAAAAATAATGTGTGGAGCACGTACGTACATAAAAGGTAGAGGATAAATTGCATTGCATATAAACTAAATTTGGAAATCTTACTGGACATATGTATTTTGCAGTCCCATGTCATCTAAAAAAAATTTACAGCAAAATTCAGAACTGCGAAGTCGCTTAAATACCAAACTATATTTTATTTCTGAATATTCAAGGATGACACATGACGATTTTGAAGAAAAGACTGCAGCAATGCACTACCTTTAAACAAAAGTAATTTAGTGTCTGCCGTCCGTAAATTTTTTACTTAGAGTTCTTCTTAAGGTTTTCTTTCTTACATTTGGGATTATTTGATTATATATTATATCTATTATTCTTATTATGTTGTGTAGCTTTGGAAGAAGTAGTCAAGCAATGTAATGTATAATATTAGTAAATTTACTATGTCCCTGGTAACGTGTCATTTTCTTTCTTTTTTATACAACAAAAAATTAACAAATCTCTCTAGAACTACAGCATGGGTCATCACTTTGTGCAGTAGTAAGGGAGTTAATCTAATCTTAAAAATGCCTTATAGATCTTTGCAACTCCTATATTTTCTTGTTACAACCTTCTGAGTTGAATATCTAACAATTTACTCTGCTTTCTTGTCTACTTTTAAAATAGTTACACTTTACAGTTAACAGTGGTAGTATTTTGTTCAGTGTTCCAGACGAATTTGATAATTAATTATGCCTGAGGTACTTTCTGTTTAATTAGATTTAGGTTATACTAATGTTATGATAGAATTCAGGAATTAAGTAGGCAATATTTTTTTTATGCAAGGAGTAACATCTGCACGGAAATATTGACCGTTTTCATCCATTAGAAGCATTAAATATGTTAAAAACCCAAGTTCTTAGAGTATGACAAACTTTTCAGATTTTAAAAGATTAACTCAACGCCAGAACGGGTAACTAAATTCTGGCTGATTCTTACAAACAACAATCGAATTTATAACATTTTCTTATAAAAATTAAAGTGTCACGGAAACTTAAGGGACAGCTGTGGCGGTTATCTTACATTTTACAAAAATGTTAATCAACAGGAATTCAGCAAGGTTTATTCGCTTGCCATTTTGCGTCTCCATATCTATGGGTAAAGAAGTTTTCAGTTATAATTTTTTTAAATATGTAAGATGTCTAGAAAGCTATTATTGTCTACTAAAATATCTAGGTAACCAATATTCTTTAACAGCAAAACGAAAGCCACAAATGGACCCTAATATGCACTTCGCTTTTGTTCCCGTCTCACTTCATTTTTAAAATTCCTTTATATATTTAGATTTATATCATAACTATATGTGCTAAATAGCATACCTATTAAGGTGCCTTTCATTGCAATGAATATACAAACAACGAATTAATTTTATTCGAGTTATACAAATTTCTGAAGACGTTTGTTCTGAAAAATAATAGCTCTTGTCGCTTTATTTTGATATATCTGTGACATACCCAACTTATTAAAGTTCGATTTCTATAATTGTTTTCCGTAGAAACAAAACATTCCCGTGTTTTGAAAAACATTTTTCATAGCCAAGAGATAATGATATATACATAGCAATTACAACTTGCGGGACATCTGTAACTCCCCAAGGGAACTTCGCGTTTCAGGAGACTTCCACTGTGAACCGCTATGGTCGGAGAAACCCGCGGGACACTTAAACCACAATTTTGATAACCGGGTATATTCGCCGTGATTCCTTCTTAGGATTGAATAATACCTTGCGCGCCACGTACATACAGAGCAGGTGGAGGAGGAAATGTATTCTATACAAATTAAATTTGAAAAAGTTATGGATATATATTTCGCGATTCCATGTTATCTAAGAAGGCTCTACAACAAAATTCAATACTGGAAATTCGGTTAAATACCAAACTGGTATTTTAGTTCAGTATATTCAAGGATGTCTCTTAAATATTTTGGAGAAAATTCTGCAATGCTGCTCCAACGCTTAAACCAAGTTAATATAGCCGTTGCCGTCTGCAGGTTTATTATTTAAATGAAAACTGCGCTTTCAGTATTTACTTTCACTTTGAGATTCTTGATTCATATTATACGTTTTATATTTTAGTATGTTGAGTAGTTTGCGGAAAGAATAGTTGAGATTTGTAATTTATAATATTAGTAATTTTAATTTGTCCGTGTAAGACTTCTTTGTATAAGAACTGTTGTAACTTATTTTCTTTCTTATTAACAGAACAATCACATAACACATTTCTCCAGGAATACAAAATAGATCATTGTTTTGTACAAAAAGCCTAGTTAATCTAATCTTGAAAATGTTTTAGAAATCTGCGCTTCTCCTAAATTTCCCTGCTACAGACTTCTGATTTGGATATCTACCAATTTACTCTCATTTCTTGTCTCCGTTTAAAATAGATACACCTTAAAGTTTACAGGGATAGTGTTCTGTTCAGGGATCCAGACGATTTTCATAATTAAAAATTCCAGAATATTCTCTGTTTTACTTTTGTTTCTTTTGTACTAATACTATGATAGAATTCAGGCATACATTAGGCAAGACGTTTATGCAAACGGTAACATAAGCATGGGATTATTGACAGTTTACAACTATTTGAACCATTAATTATGTTAACAACCGACGTTCTTGGATAATGACGCATACTCCAGATTTTGTAAGATTAACTCATGGTCTGAAATGGCAGATGCATTTCTACTGCATTTTCACAAACTGCAATCAAATTACGAAACATGTCTGATAAAATTAACGTCTGACAGAATCTTAAGGGACAGTTGTAACGATTAAATTACAGTTTAAAAAGATGACATTCATCAAGATTTATATATTTGTCGTTTTGCACTTCCATGCCAACACATAGCAGTTTTAATTTAAAAAAAAATGTAAGTTATCTCTAATGCCATTAAGGTCTACTACAAAATATGATTACACAATATTCTTAACAACAAAACGAAAGCCACAAATGGAACAAAACGTGCACTTCGCTTTTCTTACCGTCTCACTCCATTTTTAAAATTCCTTTATTAATTTAGATTTATATCACAACTATATATGCTAAATTGAATAGCAATAACGAAGTCTTGGATTGCAATGATTATACAAACAACGAATTAACTTTATTCAAGTTATACAAATTTCTGAAGACGTTTGTTCTGAAATATGATAGTTCCAGTCGCTTTATTTTGATCTATATGTGAAGTATTGAACCAACTTACTAAAGTTCGAATTGTATAATTGCTTTTCATGAAAACAAAACATCAATAGTCCCGTGTTTTGGAACAGATTCGTCATAAGTAACAAATATTGAGATATACAAAGTAATTACAACTCGCGCGATATCTGTAACTCCCCACGCGTATTTCGTGTTTCAGGAGACTTCCACTGTGTGCCGCTGTTGTGGGAGAAACTCACGGGTCATTTAAACGTCAATTTTGATAACCGGGCATCTTCGCCTATTTTTCATTTAGTGTTGAATAGTACCTACTTTGTGCACCACGTATATACAGAGTAGGTAGAGGAGGAATTGCATTCTATTCAAATTAAATTGGAAAATTTTACTGGATATATATTTTGAGATTCCATGCTACCTAAGAAGAATTTAGAGCAAAATTTAAAACTGGAATTTCGGTTAAATACCAAACTGGTATTTTAGTTCAGTTTATTCAAGGATGACTTATGAATATTTTGAAGAAAATTCTGCAATGCTACACTACCACTTAAACCAAGTTACCTGGATAAGTTTTTTTAGTGTTTTCCCTTATCCTACGAAGACGAATATCGGGTAACTCTGACCTCTAGTGATCCCGGCCTCATTTGAATATTATATCATCCGCTTCATTCATTCACTTATTCATTTATTCATTCATTGTTCGATCTGACGTACACTGTTGAAAGGACAAAAAAGTAAAATCTGTTTCTTTACTGTTATTAATTTGATATTCCATTATTAAATAATATCAAGTTATATGTTTTCACAGAGAAACACTAAATTGCAAGATATCGTTTGTATTTATCCGTCATTTAGTGTCCACATTCATTAAAACAAACTACAACAGTTATCACATCTACGCACCAGCTGAAACTACGCACCTTTATATTACGCGGGCAGACCAACGCCTCAAATAGCATATTTACCTGCCGGCAGAGAGAGCCCTCAAAACTGCTGTCATCTGTCATCAGATCAAGTACGATCGCCACCCGCTAGGAGAATCGCATATAAACCCGCTCCATCAGCTATGTTAATGATGACGTCACATTTTGCACGGTATAACCACAAATAAAAATGAACACCGTGTATAACGGCCGTTTCTGTTGATACATGCAAACAATAATGACGATAACTAGAGCCCGGATTTTTTGTAATTACATATTCTGTTGCATTTAATTGTAAGGAAAACCTAAAACGTCCACGAATTAAAATGTAAAGACCCTTATTTCACACTATAGTATATTATTTTAAATATTTTAATATTTTTTCTGAATTATTATAAATTGTCCTCAATTCCATTATTTTTCGTTACATTGAAAGAAAGAGGAACTCATCGCAATTTTTATTATTGTGCTTCTCATTCACTGTCGTCAATTCTACACATTTCCACTGCACTCAAGGCTAAATTGTCCGAGTCCGATTCCGAAAACAATGACTTGTTTTAAACATTTTTTCCCCTTGTTCTCAAAAGTGGAACGTTTCAGAATTTATAACAGTCATTTTGATTTGATTTGGCCATGGCACTGGTTGCGTTTTCGTTGTCTTCATAGCTAAAAGCGTGGAACTCTGTTGACTGTGCTTTAATAACTGATTGAAGAACACTCCTCTGCCAAACATGTGGTTAACGTATAGGGTGTACGATGAAATCTCAATTTGAACAAAAGTAACGAAGCAATCTGCATAATAAAAATAAACGAGTTTCTTCAGAGAAACAGATATTACTTACACAGATGCAGGGATAGCCTACATTATCTGATAGTAGATTTTACAAAGAACTATGTATGGCGTTGGTTGCAGCGAACATACCCTGGAGCAAGCTTCAGGTCCCGGCATTTAGACACTTCTTACACAAATGCTGCAACCGCAACATTCCCGACGAGTCCACTCTCTGGAAGAATTACTTGAATTTTTGTTACGTTGATGTATTTGAAGAAATTGGGTTTGACATAGGCAACTCACCTATATGTATTTCTGCCGATGAGAAGACCAATTTTTCAGTCCGTTTCATCGCTTATCTAATAGTGGGAAGGATGGACTTAGAAGTTGCATGAAAATCCTACTTCATTTATTATAAACCTTTGGAGGTAACCAACAGTTCAACAATTGTTCGATTCATTAATGATGGACTTAATGTACTATATAACTAGATGGCGTAGAAGAAGAGAGGGTCCTACTGATGTACACAGATGCAGTTCCTTACATGTTAAAAACGTGGAAATCGCTTACTGTATTTTATCCAACCTTAGCGAATATTACAAAAACAAATAACTGCATCTGCACATTCCTTAGTTTCGAAAAACTTAAGTTATATGTGTGAAATCGACTTAAATTGTCAGATCAAGCAGTGGAGCGACTTAAAATATCTTGACTTATACGATTTTCTCTACAAATTCTTGTAAACAGATATTTAAAATCGTTTTCCTCTATTTACGTAAAGTGCATCGAGAAAGACAAAACCACTCCGTGTATGTACCGCTCATTTCTCACCAAGGCGGACTGGGTTCGATCCCATGGGACTGCAAAGTGAGATATGTGGGGGACACCACGGAGCTACGTAAGGTTTCTCGCGGTCCTCTGGTTTCCCCTGGGAACATTCTACAAATTGCTCCATTATCCTCTTTCCTGTCATTTCATCTGACCCTCCTTCTGTCATTCACTTCTCTTGCTCTAATACCACGCACCCAACCTGGACTCTCTCACTGATCCAGGGATTCTGTTCCTCAACCCACATAAGGGTTAAGAAGAACAACAATACCCGGTCACCAGTAGGGGTATTAGAGAACAGTTAAAGTAGATGAAGAAACAGATAATTGTAGATATACATTTTTGTAGGTATTATCGAAAAGGTACGAGAATAATACCGAAGTGTAGGAGGCTTTGTGCAATTTTGAAGGATTTGGCGTGCTGGTGCAATGTAAGGTTTGGGAACTCCGCAATCTTTCCTTTGCCAAGAGATAAAAAAGGAATATTCACTTTCGTTTAAAAATTGTTGCTTATATTTGCCGATAACTATTAGGTCAACTGAATGTTAACGTGACTAATTACGTTGTATGCAGAGAGGAAACTCGCAAAGCCAGATATTTAATAAATAATCTATCTCTGTTGCACATACAACGAAACGTGCAAAAAGGCTACTTCTGTGAAGGGGTATGCTAAATTTGGAATATCTGGAAATATAAGCTATTATGAATGAGCGATTTGAGAATGCTGTGTGATTGCAAATTTCTAAAGTTACTTACAAACACATGTTCCACAACAGACAATATTTTAGTTTACAGATTTCTGCCAGGGACGGCATGTTCCTTCACAAAGTAACTTTCAGTGTACCGTGCTTTCCGGTCCACAGATGGCACCTGTAATATTGTATACCGAGGAAAAATAATTGCAGATAATTTTTATAAGATATGTAACTGTACTTTTTAGCTTTGGCATAGATTACAGCACGTGTTACTTCGTCATAACTAATAATAGCTAAGAGTGTATACATACAAATGTCGAAGAAACAAGTAATTGTGGGTGACAGTCGAAGCATTCGAAAATGGATATATATATATATATATATTGACGATTTTGGCTTATGTAAATTATATATTTAGGGCCAATTTCAAGTGAAATTAACTTTTTGTACACGTATCCGATAATGCTCGTAAACAAATAATTCGTTTGGCATGAAAGTATAAAACTTATGGTACTTCAAACACATTCGCTCCCGCTATTATTGACAAAATCTTATATTTCGAGGTTTCTAAGCAGAAAAACAATGTAAGTACTGTAAAAATAAAGAAATATCGTACACTAATCCTAAGTTGCCTCCAGGAACACGAAATAAGTTTCACCTAAGTTGTGTGTTTTAAGGTAACCTTTCTTTTTTGAACTGTAACCGCCTCTATCACTTGCGATGTACCAGCTAATTATAGACCATTTATCCTATAGACGGTTTCTAACATTCCATAAAATTCAAGACAAGCATTTCATTTGTCATGAATATATCCTAAACTTCTGTTCTTCCATCAAAATTGCTAGCGCCAATTTTGTCAAAGCTTTTGAAAAGTCTCACATATGATAAGAAACATGAGCGACGGCCGTTAGAGTGTATGTCTGGCGTTCTGCCGTGTCGACAGTAGTGGGTTCGAGTCCCACCTTGAGCCTAAATTTTGTGTGTATTGTGTATACGTGCAACACAGCAGGAAACCAAAACAGTAAACCACGGTTGCGTAGAAGTGGTGAAAACAAAATCAAGGAGACAGAGTCTACGAAATTCTGGAACAGGTGGAGAAGTGAGCATTCTTTAGACGACTCAGAAGAGGCCTACATATGTCAGAGACCGACCATAGTCTGAAATTTGAACTGAAATGATAGGTTTTCTTGTAATCCTCAATTTTGAACATATAAGATGGCGGCAGAATATAACATTGTAATATGTGTGTGCGCGTAGCAAGAAGGACCATTAGCCATGAAACTAGTTTGTAATCATAGTTTCCATTAGTTTCGCCTTCCTATAAGTCAGAAAATATCTACACTTTTGAATAATATTGCATCTTATGGTAGGGTTATTTTACTGTTATTTTAGATCCTCTAAAATATAAACCAGTGACTTTTCTGAAATGTTCTGTCAACCAAAAAGATAAACATACATTTTCCAGGGAAATAAAATTCATTTTTATAAAAGTCTGTACATAAGTCATTGAATTACCTATCTGCGATTTCACGTAGATGCAGTTTTTATATTGCAAGTTTATTTAGCAGCCATATTGAAAACGTATGTTATTATACTGCTTAACAATAGGCCCCTCAGATTTACGAGTTCAGAGGATTTCTGTGTAATCACTGTCATCAGCTAGCTAGACACCTTTTAGTGGCGCGTGCGATTCTAGTGGGATTTTCCATCTTCTTAAATATGCCAATTAGTGATGCACTAAAAAGTCATTTCCTTAACGATTTCGTATACACCTTGCTAGAACGTAAATGTTTATTGAAAGTTAATATATATGCAAAATAAGCCAGTGATATACATGGATGAATTCTAGATTCACAAAACTTACACACTTTCCAAGTGTTGGCGGAGTGACGACGTTCCAGGAGTGTATACAAATAACATTGACGGACAGAGTCTTATTTTCGTGAATGCTGGCTGGGAAATGCGATTTATTCCACGGGCTTGCCACATTTACAGTTCTAAATCCAAAACCTCTGATCACCACAGCGAAATGAACTACGAAAAATACTGCAAGTGTGTGCAAAACCAACTGATACCTGGGCTACCGGTAAGCGGCATTGTTGTCATTGACAATGCTTCGTATCTTAAGAAAGAATACAATCAGATGCTCTGAACCTACAATTTAAAGTCAGAAATACAAGAATGGTTGCGGAATAACAGTATACAATTTGACTCGGAAATGATAAAAGCGGAACTTCTCACTCGCGCAAAACAGTATAGACCAACGAAAACGTACTTCATTGCCAAATTTTTCGCAGACGCTGGCTTTACAAGACTTAGATTACCGCCGTATCACCCGGACTTGAACCCTATCGAAATAGTCTGGAATTTGGTAAATGCAAAATTTGCCGAGAACTACATCAAGCATGTTTCTCTGTCAACACTTTAACATATGATGCTATTAGAGCAACAGCAGTAAATGACTGTAAATGCTCCGTTCAGAGGGTTAATGATATTCAGGAAACATACTGATTAAGAGATGCGCTTCTGGAAGAAGAAATGGAAAGAATAATAATCAATCCAGGATTGGACAGCAGTGATGAGTCGGGAGGAGGACCGAACACAGGATTAGAGAGCGACACGCCAAGTGAGAGAGATATTCCGGAATAAAATCAGTTTATGGTACGTCAGAGTAAGAAGGTGTGTGAGAGAGAAATATGCTCAAACTGTATTCTATTTTAAAACGTTTGATAACATAATTCGTTGCTTATGATATGAATATGCACATGATCATACAAACAGTGAAAATATCTGCATGAGATCTGTTATCAATCGTTCATGTTTTGCCAAGCGGAATGTACCGGAGTGTGGGCTAGCGGTAACGCGTACAAGTGGCATACCCCTCAGCAGGACTGCACTGAGCTGGTCGGGTAATAGTAAAACGATGGTTCCTCACAAGTTTCTTTTCCCGAGAACGGGTCATGCTGTTATTATACTCCTAAATGATACGAGCTGCATTACTGCCCATTAGTACGCAAATGTCCTTTTACCGCACCTTTTTTTAAGAAACACGAGCCGTGGTCAGTAGAGTGTATGTTTATGGTTCCTCTACACGGTCGGCCGCGTGTTTGAGTCCCGCCTTTGGTCTGGGTATTTGTGTGTATTGTGTATGCGTGTAAAACAACGGGAAACAAAATCAGTAAAACCAGGGATGCGTAAACGCTGCGAAAACAAGATCGGAGAAACAGAGTCCTAGACCTTGTGTGACAGGACGGGAACTCGGCCCATCTCACGCGACTCAGAAGATGCCTCCATCTGTTAGAGACCAACCATATGCTCCAACTTGACCTGAGACGATGGGAAACGAAGAAAATAAAATTCGAGATAGAAGACCAACCATCCCAGCATTCGTCTAGGCAACCAGGGAGGGCCACCTAAAACACATTATCGGAATGTCTGGTCCCAAGAAGCAATTCTGGTACCTTCCTAGGACGAACCTCGCAAATTATCGCAGAGCTATCTTCTTTGGTACGTTGGAGAACATGTAAACAACAGCAATAAGTCTGTTATGTTTTCAATTTCCTCATAAAAGGTGTTCCATTAAAATGATATAACAATGATATTTCAAAGAAGCCTTGATATCTAGAAGACCCAATTAAGGTGAATTTCTAAATCGTTATAACAACTTTTCAACCTTACTATTCGTATACATAAACCAGTTCCCAAAAGAATGTGTAACAAGCACATCAGAAAAAGCTGTTTTAAAAACATCAACGTACACCATATTTGCATAAACATATGGTAACTGAGAACGAAAGGAAAGGGTTTATGTCAGAGAAAGAGAGAGAGAGAGAGAGAGAGAGAGAGAGAGAGAGAGAGAGAGAGAGAGAGAGAGAGAGAGATGATAAGGGAAACCGTGGAGGCATATATAGCGATATAGAGTATTAGTGTGATAGACGGAAATATAACATTGAGAGCGGAGGCAGTAGGAGGACAAATCCTCTAGAGTTAACGTAATGCGGGGAACGCAGCAAGGGTCCTGTTATTAATATATAGTATTTTCTTGTACTTTTCGATTACAGACTATAAGATGACCGCAGGAAACAACATTCTAATATGTGAGTCCACATCGCAAAAATGACCAATTAATATTAAACTAGTTTATAATCATATGTTCCATTTAGGTTCGACTTCCTATAAGTCATAAAGTATGTACGCTTATGAATAACTTTATATCATACGGTAATGTTATTCTATTATTGTTTTAGATTCCCTAAACTAAAATCAGTGCTTTTCCTGAAATGTTCTGTCAAGCCGAAAGATTAACATACACTTTCATGTGAAATCAAGATTATTTTAATAAAGGTCTGTACAACAGTCATTGACTTAGCCTTCTGCGATTTAATGCATGTGCAGTATTTAGGTTGCAAGACTAATTAGCAGCCATATTGAAAACCTTAGGTTATTATACTGCTTATCAATACGGTCCCTCAGATTTACGTGTTCATTGGCTATGTGTATAATCACTAAATGTCATCAGCAGGCTGGACAACTTTTAGTGGAGTGTGTGATTCCAGTGGGGTTTTCCAACTTCTTAAACATGTCAATTAGTGTTGCACTTAATAATCATTTCCTTAACGATGTCATATACAACTTGTTGAAAGCTAATGGTTATGGACAGTTATTATATGTGCAAACTCGACCTTCCGTGCAGCGCACTTTCACTTGTACGTGAAAGAAACTAATGAATTGCTCTTTTACAGTAAACTCTAACCCTTAAAGTACCCTTCCTGTACTACTGCTTGGTTAAGCCAACCTGATTGCTCTAAGAGGGTAGAACTATCAACTCTTAATGTTTCTTGTAAACATGCTTTGAGGTACAAGTAGTTATGAACGGAAGTGTTCCTCTACACTCACATTTTTCTACTTTCTGATATGCTTTCTCTTTTTCCTTTTACCTACGCATACTCATGCTCGAACCCACATTTGTCATGCCACAAATTCCTAGCGACGCGCTTAAACAGTGCCACCATAGGTATAGACAAGTAAATCAATATTATAAATCGCGATTTTGAGAGTTAAGATACACTGCTGCTATTTTGTTTGTATTGTTTACATTTGCAGACAACTGTTAGCTCTCATGAATATGACATGACTTATTATTTTGTATCGAGAGAGGAGAACCGTAGTGTGCGATTTTTAAAATATCTTCTATCCTTGTTGCAACTACCAGGAAATGGGCAGTGAAATTACTTCTGTGAAGTGGTATGCCAAATTTGGAATAGTTGGGAAGATAAGTCGTTCTGAATGAGTGATTTGAGAATGTGGTGTGATTTTAAATACGTAAGTTACTCTCGTACCAGACCATAATATAGTATACAGATATCCGCCAGGAAAAACATGTTGGCTCAGAAACAACGGAAGTTCCAGTTGCTGTCCACAGATGGTACTACCTGTAAAATCGTATACTACAAAAGACGAATTGCAATTATTTAAGAAGCTTTATAAGAGAAGTAACTGTGTTCGTTAGGTTTAGCATATATGTAAGTGCGCTTTAATTCGTGAAAACTGAGAACAACTAAGAGCGTATATACACAAATGTCGGAGAAACAAGTAATCGTGCGTGAGAATGAAAACATTATAAAATGAACATATAGAAGATTGTAGCTTATGTAAGTCATACGGGATTTCCAATTCAAAATCAAACGGATGAATTTTTATTGGGACTTGTATACAATAATGACACGTGAAGTTTTATATATATAAAACTTCACGTGTCATATATATAGGGTTAATAACTATAAACTTATAAACAAGTGTTGATTTCACTTTGGATTTACGTTATTCACAACCCGCAGATACCCCCACAAAAATTTTGCAGAAAACAGTTTTGTTTTATCAGGAATTCTCAAAACTATGATTTCTGCTACTTCTCGAGGTCCAAGTTTTGTGTGGAGTAGCATCCTTCTCGCATTAACTAGAATTAAGTAAGCATTGAATGATAGAGCGAAATATTGCAGCAGAGTTGACAATAAGACTTACAATGTGGTTTCTGCCTCCAAAAGAGATCCATTTTGGATTTTCCTTAACTGTGTACATTATATCAGCGATTTGGCCATGATAGCGTAAGTTCTGTATATCTGCATAAGGAAAAATGTGGCTTGAATATTTTGGAAAAGGTCTGAGAGTTACCTTACATTCTGACTAACACTTCTTTCCCCTGTAGCTCATAAAATATAATTAAGCAGTCTACATTATATCAACTTTTGTTATCTCTTTAGATAATTTCGATATGTTCTTTGTTATTAGTTTTAATTTTAGAATATGATTATATCTTAAAACTGTAGCTCTCCATTCCTGATTTTCTAGTGATGGCAAATGCTCAGCAATGAGCTTAAAAGATGCCAAGAGCCAACCAAATTTTTATCACATGTGACTATATGTGACTTTATCTACAACGGAGTGTAATTACTTCCCTAAACCTGTTCCTTAATTCTGGAGCGTAGAAGGAATGATTCGAGAATCTAGTGTATTCCTAACACTTTATGTTACCTATAGCCACCCTCTCTTTCCCCATCCTTCCTCCAGGGATGTCCCATTTGGGGGCATAGGAACAACAGATCAAGGCTGGTCGCAGCGCCGAATCACCTCCGCAGTAAAACTAAATTTGAAGATACTCCTAAATGCAAGACATTATTTCAAGTACCGATTCTCTGCCAGGAAGAGCTTTTAGCTCAAAACTATTGAAAATACCAAATAACCGCCTTTTGCTGTCTAGAGATGTCTTACCCACCTCTCATACCGAGGGAGAAAATTGTAAGACTTTACAAACTTTTATAAGGTATGTAACTGTATTCTGTAGGTTTACAGTAGATTTACGCGCCTTTCCTTTTCTGAAAGCTAGGAGTAGCGAGAATGTACACAAACTACGTCAAAGAAACAAATAATGGTTATTGAGAATTGAAGCGTTCTAACATGGATAACTATCAACCAATTTTCCTCGCTTAAAATATGAATTCAATGTTAAATTTGGAAAATATTTTGTTGGTACTTGAATTCAAAGATGATCATTATTATATCCATGTGTGACTTTAGTGCAATGTGGCGTTTGTTGGGAGAGTTGATTAGCATTTCTAGAATACCTAATATTTGATCACTTCATTTCTCTCTGGCAATTCAATACATATGCCCGCCTCGGTAGCGTAGATGGTAGCGCGTCTACCTCAAGTTCAAGAGGTCCCAAGTTCGATCTCGTTAAGGTTGAGTAACCCGTATAAGGTTTTGTTCCGGGGTTTTCCTTTATCCTGAAAGACGATAGTCGGGTAACTCTAAGCTCCATGGACCCCGTAGTCATTTGAACATCATTTCACCCATTTCATTCTACGTCCGATTTGATTTAAAGTTGAAGGTCGTAAATTACAAAAAGTGAGTACATAAGCAAATTTACGGATAATTATTCAATAAATTTGTGACGCACGGACCATACTGCTACCATAGGTATAGACGATATGAGTAGCATGACTGCCGATTGATATGCAAAAATATTTGTACCGCACACTACTGAAAAGCGCCAAAAGTTGCCATTCGCTTATTCCTGACAACGGACTGTAACATATTACAAAAACAAGTAACAACTGCATCTGCAAAACAGCTTAGTTTCCAGAAACTAAAGTTAGTTGTGTGAAATCGACTAAAGCTTTTAGATTAAGTAAACAAATATTTAAAAACTTTTTCCTCTAGTTACGTAAACTGCATCGAGAAAGATAACTGCCGTGCCGTGGCTGAGTGGCTGGGGCGATCGACTCTCACCAAGGCGGTCTGGGTTCGATCCCAAAAGACCGCAAATTGAGATATATGGTGGATCACACGGTGCCAGGGCGGGTTTTTTCCATGTCCTCATGTTTTCCCCACAATCAATTCCATCAATTGCTCCACTATCATCTTTCCTGCCATTTCATCTCACCCTCGTTCTGTCATCTACTTCTCTCCCCCTCATAATAGACACCGGGCTGATCTCCTATCCTGGATTCTCTCTCGTTGATATAGAGATTCCGTTCCTCAACCTGCATAAGGTTTAAGAAGAACTACAATACCCGGACATCAGGTAGGGTCATAAGAGGACAGTTAACGAACAAGAAGAAGACAGATAATTGTCGATACACATTTTGTTAAGTATTTACTAAAAGATACAAGAATAATACCAGAATGCAGAAGCCTTTGGACAATTTTTAATATATTTAGCCTGCTGGTTCCCTGTAATGCTTGGGAATACCGCAATCTTTGCTTCGCCGAGAGATAAAAAAGGAATAATCACCTCCGATTAAAAATGTTGCATATATGTGCCCATAACTATTGGCTCTGCCAAATGTGAGCGTGGCTTATTATGTTGTATCCAGTAAGGAAAGTCATAGTGCGAGATATTTCATATATCCTGAATCCTTGTTGCAACAGCAGCGAAACGGGCAAAAAGAATACTTCTGTGAAGGGCTATGCTAAATTTGGAATAGTTGGAAACATAAGCCGATGTGAATGTCCGGGTTGGGAATGTACTGTGATTGGACATAGCTAAAATTACTTAGAAGCGCATGTTACATAACAGATAATATTTTAGTGTGCGTATTTCCCGCAGGAATTAACTGGCTAGATCAGAAAGAATGAGAGTTCCAGTATACTGCGTTTCCTGTCCACAGATGGCACTAACTGTAATATTGTATACCGCGGAAGAAAAACTAAAGATACTTATATCGCTTTGTAAGATATGTAACTGTGTTTTTTATGTTCAGCATTGACTTAGGTGGCCGTTATATCTTCGGAATTAAGAATAGCGGAAAAGGTATACACACAAATGTCAAAGAAACAAATAATTGTGCTTAAGAATGGAGGCATTCGAAAATGGATATATATATATCGACGGTTTCAGCTTAAGAGAAATATGTGGTATATCTGGTTATATCTTTACACATCAACGTAAATAATAATAATAATAATAATAATAATAATAATAATAATAATAATAATAATAATAATAATAATAATAATAATAATAATAATAATAATAATAATAATAATAATAATAATAATAATAAAGAGGTATTGGAGCTCCTAGATGTTCATTATAAGCAAATCTATCTGTAGCAGTAGTTGTGATGACGTCACACACCTCCTTGGCAACTCCAACTCTTGAACATTCCATAGATAATTTAATTTCCATTAATTGTACCTAATAGTGGTCCGAACTATAAAGCACGGATCTTAAAGTACTTACAGCATAGTAAGTCGCCATTAAGGTAGTTGTCTCATATGTTTATGAGAACTCCTAGTGGTTTACCGGGAAAACACGAATCTGTTGGAGAATTTAATGCCATGTTGGCACGTTGGCCATAGTAGCTCAAATGGTTAGAGCGGCTGGACGGAAACCAGAAGATCCGTGGTTCAAATGCCGGCTATGGCATTGAATTTTTCACTCTGTCTATCCTTTCATAGCGCGTCTACACGCGGCTAGTGTGAAAGAAAAATTAATTTCCATTCCATAGATACTTTTTATTTTCTTTGGTTGCTGCGGAAGTTTCTCACATAATTTTTGTGTACTTGATCAATATTTGGCCTTTCCTTTTCCATTTGTTGTTTAAATATAGGAATGTCACTTTATAACGTTACACTATCTTTGCTCTTCTTCTGAAGTTCCTGGTACAAAATGTCTACATGAAGTAGGATTTTGTGGAAAACTGTTAACCAAGATCCATTTGGATCTTCAAGAGCTCTTCAATAGCTACTGGTTACATTTCTTGTGGTTGTATTAGTGCAGCTCTCTTCAATAATTTCGAAGCAATCTTTCAGGTTTTCTATATTCTCTTACACAACATTAACGGTACGAATATTGTACTTCCATCTTGTTAATGCCACTCTAGGCAATCTTGCCTACACTACTTTCTCTAAAATATCGGATCGCAAATAGGGATTGGAAAAGAATGCTGGAATATCCGACAGATTTGAAAAATAAAATAAACACGCGCACCTGGGAATTAGTATTTGTTGCCTTTTGTATGATTAAATTCATTAGGTGTGCATAGAAATGGACAAAGTACGATATAAGTATGCTTCCCTTATTTTGGTCTGTACTCCACCAGTCCTTCCACTCATAACACCGATCCTGTCAAAGGTCTGAGCACTGAGCTTTTCTTTGATATTTTGAAGAAGAGGGTTGATTTCATTCCTTGTGCACTTTGTCAAAGATTCCGCATCTCTTCCTTCAGGATTCACAAAAGCCCAAAATCTCTCATATATGGATTCCCCATGTACATAATGGAATACTAAAACCATCTGACAGTGATCTGAAACGTCAGTTGTCTCATCACACTGAATGGGAACAAACTCAGAAGCACGTATCTGTTTCTCTGTTTTCTCCCTACACACTTTCAACATGCAGTCTCATAGTTCATTTTGCACTGTTTTTAACTTCCTCTAAATACTGTGACTGTTTCTAAATGTTCCTTCATTACTGTATCCAGTTCAGCTGATATTCAATAAGGCCTCTGTGCACCCCTGGATTGGAAGAATAGTAGATTTGTTATGTTCTCGTAAAGCCAATTCAAACACAGCGCAAAACTTGACAGATGTAATATGCCTTTTTTAAAATATGTGTATATTTACTCACTTGAGTGTTATGTTTCTTAACATATTCTTTAAACACTGAGCCAAGACATGATGCAATATTTTGATTTCCTAGGAGTGATAGATCTAACACATTATGCTTATGATACACAGAATCTTCATGCTTTTTTTCATTCTTTCTGATAAAAGGTTTATATCATTCATTCCCTTAACTATTCACAGATAACTGGCACATTTAGGAGCAAACAAAGCACACGGGAAGCAGAAAAATGACTTGAGAAATTCGCAGACACAGATCCAGTCATATTTCTCATTTAAGACCTAGAATTAAGGTGTCTCTTAAACACCAGGTTTTCATTTTTATTAATTTCTACTTCTATTATTAAGAATTCTTGCGTTGGTTTACCCAAAGATTTCAATTTTACTATTTGTTAAAGAGTAAACCTTGAAAATTGCACTTCTATTAGTGATTTTACCGAGTTACCCATCATTCTTTAGTTACTGGATTTTATAAAGCCACATGTAACATTCTGTTTATGCTCCAGACTCCATAAACAACACTAAAATAAGAAGCCTGTGCATTTTAACACTGTAAAACTGCAGACTTCGCGCTAAGCGCGAACAGAATCGCGCCAGATAAACACATGTGTAAGTCCCTCCATCACTCCCTCACCACCTCCAGAGCTACATGCCTTCCGTTACGTGGAATTGCAGCAGGTCGGCGCTATACATACCGCGCCGAGCCATATAATGTAGTTATGAAGACATCACTTATACCATCATATAAAGCATTTTCATATTTTAAAAATAAAATGTTCTTAATAGTAGCAAGGTCATGGTTCATTTAATTCCGCAAAATGTTTTAGGGAGTCACGCGCCTTCGTACCCTTATGACGAACCACACCTGCGTATTGTACTCTTTTTGCTCGGAATAGTTGAATAACGGCATTTATTTGAGAAAGGTATAAGTATTGGAAAATTCTAACACATAACAAGGATCTTGTCGGAAATTACTCGCTTCAAAGAAAAGAAAAAGGGAAATTTAAGTAAAATATGCAATTTAGAGACATTAGGTGTATAGGATGGTTTGGCTCATCTCATTTCTTACAATTTTAAAGATTAGAAAACTGACTGAGAATAAGTCAGACCTCTGAAGACATCCAAAATATTCAAGATGTATGTTTCAATTGTCATAAAAATACATGGACCATGTGGTATTTTAGTCAAAGTCGCTATTAATATTGATGGGAAGAGAAAAACCTTCGAAAAATAATCCATTCCAACCCTTGGCCTGAGATGGGAATTTTCATGAATCTGCTCTTATTACATCATATAGATATACCGATTGTAATCAACATGTCTTGTTTTGTACAGTCGATTTGCTTCTAAGACGTGCTTTTCAAAAATAAAGGTACAGAACCACCTGAAAGCCAGCACCAAATATTGATTGTCCGACATTACCTGGTTAGTAGAAGGTTACTATAAAACCATATACTAACCTAACTCTTTTACAGTCCAAGCCCGATGTTAAAGTTACCCTGTCTTTCGATAAGTACATAATTACACAGAACCAGTACTCTTCCAAGGACAAATCTCTCCACTTCCAGAAATACATTTTTCCTGAGCTAAACCAAACCATGCCAACTGTTAACATTTTATAAGTATCTCTAAATATTTGCTGGATATACCGGATGTTTAAAATATTTGTATAGTAAACCAAATGCATTACTGGAATTTTTGGTCAGAATTCACTGCACTCCTCTTTATTCCGGCTTAATTTGCACTATTTTCTTTAACTGGTAAATCATGACGATTTACAGCATAAACAGTGCATATCTCATTGAACACTATAATTTATTTAAAATGAATTTATCTTATCAACGATTTTCACAAATTCTTCAGTTTTATTTCAGAAGGTCAAATGTGCATTTCGATTTCTCTTGTGATTTCAAAGGAATAACGTTGAGTTTGAAAAACCAGAATATATTGATCTACTTTTTAAACATGTAACTGCATCCTTCTTGTAGCTACAAAAACTGGTAATAAATCTACTTCTATAAACCTTTGCCTCACATTTGTTGTATACAGACAGATAAGGCTTTTTGAAACAGCTGGTTCAGGAAGTAGAGTGTAATACCTCAACAAAATTCCTAAATAATATACGAAATCACGTTATAATGATATTGATTTCCGCTAGGCCAGACGGTTTGGCTGACGATGGAGTGTGAATTGTTGTCCAGAGATGGCTCTATCTGTTATATGTTTTATCGGGAAAGAACATTCACAATTATTTACAAAAATTGTTAATACTCTGTAATTATGTCGTACACATACAACCAAACTTTCGCTGTTCTTTATTGTGAAAAAGCAAGGGATAGTTACAATAAACAATTAATTAATTGAGGACAAACAAATAATTGCGTGTGAGTATGGAAGCCTTCTAATCTGAATACATTATAATGTTCCTCCCCGTTATAATATGGTCCATTGATAATCACGCTTTAGTCTTAAAAATGATAACTATATTTGAATAGTGTGGAAGAAATGATTATGATTATTTCTATCAATTTACCTAAACAAAACATAGTGGTTTAACTATGAGGCCTGGGACTAGTACTTACGGCATAGAAAGTCGCCACACAAGGTGTGTGTCTCATAGAATATGGTAACTTCTAGTGGTTCACTGGGAAGCACGTATCAGTTGCACAATTTAATGTCATGTTAGCCAAATGTCCTGTTAGCCGGGGTTGAAATCCCGGGTACGGCATTCAATTTTTCAGTCTGACTCTACTCAACCAATAGCTAGCCTGGTGTATACAAGTGCAATATCGAAGAGTAAATAATTGTTTGAGATAATGGAAGACTTCCAAAATGTATACGAGTACCTTATGAAGCTCTTTTACTATTGCTGGGACAGGCGCACACAAAGAGACAGATAGTACTACGCGGAGATAAAATGCTTGCAGAAACAGATAAAGATAGATGACTTGAAGGTTCGCTTTCTTGATTGTTACAGAACATTCCACTAATTTCAACAGCAATGAGTGGAGGTATAAAAGGAAGCCGCAGTTAGTTGTCAGGAGTCAGTCGTAATTGGACTCGATAATTGTGCGCGTGCAGCTGTGATTTGAAAGTGAAATCTTTTGTTTATTTACGTGTGCAGAAGTGACGAGAGATTGTGTTGGTTTATGTTACGTCGGCTTGCTGCAAAGGGGTGTACAAACACTGGCTTTTTGCGGAAATAACAGCATTTTGGCTTTCTGAACACTTGACTTTTAATTTTATGGACCCAAAAAGTCACAATTGGTGTCAGAATTGGGATATACGACAATTGACGCTGGTTTGGCAAAAATTCTAGAAGAGCTGAAAGAAATGAAAACAGTGATAGACAACCTCGCTGCGGAAACAGAAGCGGCAAATAACAACCTAGCCGCGGAGCTGAAAGAAATTAAGGCGGTTAACGACAACCTCAACGCCGAGTTGAAGAAAGTGAAGACGGCGAATGACACCCTCGCTGCAAAGACGGAAGCGCCATATAACAGCGTGGCCGAAAAAAAATGGAAACGGCTAATAAAAAGTTGGCCGCGTTGATGACCTAAGTGAAAGCTGAATTATCCGAAATGAAGGCGGCGAACGAGGCCCTCACCGCAAAATTTGAAGAGTAGTTAACCGGCGTGAGGGATGACGTCGCGCAGCTGGGCAAGCGGATGGGTCAATGGACGAGCGTCTTAACAACTTAGAGGAAGAGGCTGACAGTAACACCAAGTCCACTGCGCGCCGTCAGCTGGCGTATGGATGACAGCCTCACCGCAGACGGTTGGATGAAGAGGAGGCCGTGCCGCGTACTGGTGGACACCTGGGCAGTTGTAACCGCCATCAAACCTGACGCGGGCAAGGGTTTTCCTTCGAGGAAACCGTGCCGACCATACCAGCTTGTGACGACATAGGGCGACACTTTGCACGTGGAGAGGTAGGCCTTCTGGAGCTGACCTAGGGGCGGAGTGTCGTACGGCTTGGGTTGTTCGTCACGAAGGTGGCTGAGAAGGTGATACTGGGATTGGATACCCTCAGGAGCCAAGAGGTGACGGTTGACGTCGGCAGGAAGCTCCTGCGGCTCAATGGAGAAGAGGTGATACTAAAAACCCGAAGAGCGCCATGGAATTTGCAGGGTCGTCCCGAGGGAAGACGTGTTTGTCCTCGCGGGAAGCGAGGTGATGGTGACGGCGCGACTGAAAGGCCAGCGGACAAATAAAATGATGCTGCACCAGAAGAAGCCTGTGCTAGGGCTCTTTGTAGCCAGGACATTGTAACTGTGTCGGGAAGAGGTGCCGGTGAGACTACTCAACCTTACAAACACCGATCACGACGTCGAGGCCGGGATGGAGTTGGGGACCTGTAAGCCCGTGGTTAGCGTAAAGCAAATCGACAACATCCAGGAGCCGGTGCCGACGCAACATCTGCCGCCCCGGCTAGAAGGCTTACTGGAGAGGGCGGCCGACCACCTGACCGCAGAGCAGCTAGAAAAGGTTCGACAACTGCTGAGACGATAACAGAGCGTTTTAAGCCACGGCAACAGCGCCTACGGCCGCGCGGACTGAGCGCTTCACCGTGTTGATACCGGAGACGCCACGCCTATGCGGCAACCACATTGACACGTTCCACTGGTGAAACGGGGCGGTACGGGAATTCCTAGCGGACATGAGAGCCAGGGAGTGATTGAAGTGTCTGACAGCCCTTGGCGTTCCCCTGCAGTTCTGGTGACGAAGAAGAACAGCGAGCTACGCTTTTGCGTGGACTACAGGAAGCTGAACGCTGTCACCAGAAAGCACTGCTTCCCACTACACCGGACAGACGACACCCTGGACACACTGGCTGGTGTGCAGTGGTCCTCGACCCAGGACCTGAAGCCGGGTTACTGGCAGGTGGCTCTAGACCCGAGAGACAAGGACAATACCGCATTCTCAACAGGCCAAGGGCTTTGGTGTACCACAGTTACGCCTTTTGGTCTCTGCTTCCTTCCAAAGCCTCCTAGATTCAGTGATGAGAGGATTGACTTACGACAGCAGCCTGTTTTACTTAGACGACATTAACATCGTCGATAAGACATTCGAGGACTATCTCGACAACCTGAGCAAGGTGTTACCAAGCCTGCAATCCACCAACCTCAAGCTAAACGCGAGGAAGTGCCAGCTCTTCCGGAAGGGAGTCAACTACTTGGGTCATATGATCTCACCAACCGGAGTGGCCACAGCCCCGCAGAAGACACAGGTTGTGAGAGATTGGCTTCGCCTGAAGGATAAGCGAAAATTGCGTAGTTTTCTTGGGCTATGCAGTTATTGCCGCCGTTTCATAAAGGGGTTTTTCAACATCGTCCAGCACCTCACCCGCCTGAAAGAAGAACACCAACCTCATGCGTGGAAGGAGAGTGCCGAAAACGCTTTCCAGCAGCTGAAGCACACACTCTGCACAGCTCCTATTTTGGGATTCCCACAACCAGGTGGCGCCTTCATTATGGACACCGACGCCAGCGACCATTGCATTGGAGGCGTCTTATCCCAAGTCTAGGACGGCCACAAGTGGAGCATAGCCTAATACAGCAAGGGGCAGTGCAAGGCAGAAAAGAACTACTCCGTCACCCGGCGAGGGAAGACCTTGGAGCACTTCCACAAGTACCTGTAGAGTCAGCCATTCCACCTGAGGACTGGCCACTCCGTCCTAACATGGCTACTCAGCTTTAGGAATCTGGAAGGCCAGACAGCCCGCAGACGCCATGTCCCAAAGGTCCTGCCCAGAAGAGTGCGGTCAATGCACAAGTGTGGAAGAGAAGATGTGTGCCGCAGGTGTCAGAGTGGTCACAGCAGTGCCTGCGGTCGGTTGGGATAGCGCAGGCCTGTGGAGGGAGCAGCTGGTGGACGCCGAATCGGGGACCGCTCTTGAGAAAAGTGGAGGTAGGGACAAGACCAACCTGGGACGGCATCGCACCCAGAAGCGATGCGTGTAAGTCGTATTGGGCCCAATAGGTCTCATTGAAGATCAAAGAGGGTGTGCTGATTCACGTATGGGAATCACCGGTTGTAAAGATGCAGCGAGAACAGTTGGTAATTCCCCTGTATAAGGTCCCAGGGGCCTTACAGGAAGTGCATGCCGGTACTTCAGGAGTACACCTTAGAGCAAACCGAACGATCGACAAACACCGACAGCGCTACTGCTGGCTGAGGCTTCGAACAGACGCTGAGAGACGGTGCCGTCAGAGCGACGTGTGCGTGGCGAGTCGGGGGCCCAAAATAGGAGCAATGGTCGCATGCAGCAGTACAACGTCGGAGCGCCATTCGAAAGCATCGCTGGCGATATAGCTGGACCATACGGAGTGTCCGACAGAGGCAACATGTACCTGATGGTGGCCGTCAACTATTCCACCAACTGGCTGGAGGTGTATGCCATCCCGAACCAGGAGGCAAAGAAAATCACAGACTGTCCCGTGGAGCAACTGTTCTGCCGTTTTGGGGTGCCATTAGAGCACCAGGGCACCAATTTTGAGTCTCATCTGATTAAGGAGGCATTGGAAAACTTGGGGAGAACAAGACCCGCAGAACACCTCTACACCCGGAGTCGGACGGTATAGTCGAGAGGTGCATCAAGACCCTAGAAGAACATCTGAGGCAGGTCGTGGCGAGCCATCAGCGAGACTGGGATGTCAAGGTACCAATGTTCTTGCTGACCTACCGCTCGTCAACACACGACACTACTGGGTTTACGCCCGCAAGCTTAATGTTTGGCCGAGATTTGCACATTCCTTGTGATCTTCTTTTGGAAGCCCCCGGAAGCAAAGCAGCCAGCAAACGAGTATGTGGAGAACCTGCCGGACTATCTTAACGACATGCATGAAATGACTAGTAAGAACATCCAGATAGCGAACGACCGCATGAAGACTCAGTACGACAGGAAAGCGAAAAGCCAAGGATTCCAGTAAGGTGACGTGGTCTGGTTGTACCCCATCCCGGACCAAGATACGCTGCCCGAAACTTTAACAACCATGGCAAGGACCATACCGGGTGCTAAAGATGATTAACGACGTCACCTACCGCTTCCACAGGAAAAAATGTTGGTGGTACAACTGGATCCTCTGGCCTGCTACGTTGGTGCTTTTCGGGACGACTAGCCTTGAGAAGGGAGCGGTGTCGCGAGCCATTGTTGCGACATGCGCAGTGGGTGCGCACAAAGGGACAGAAAGTGCACCGCGGAGATAAAAAAAACTTGCAGAAACGGTGATTTGGATTCTGTTGATTCCGCGATCAATACCAGAACCTGAGAAGAGAGCTTGATAGGACATAGTGGAACCCTTTTCGTGACTTGGGTATATTGACAAACCTTCTCAAGGAAACTGTTGCCCATTTATGATTACAGCAAAATGTGAAACTCCATTATGTGAAAGTGAACTATTTTGTTTATTTTCGTGTGCAGAAGAGACCAGAGATTGTGCTGGTTTATGTTGCGTCAGCTTCTTGCAAAGGGGTGTACTTACAAAGGCTGTGTCTTTCTACTGAAATAAGGAGAATTTCGAATGTCTGCAAACTTGACTTTTAATTTTACGAACCCACGAAGTCACTCTCTCTTGAAAACCGTGTTACCGGTTAGGACCTTTGATGTTAACACTTATATCCAACAGTAATGATAAACACCTTTGGGAACCTTCCGTTCTTTAAAATGTCACGCTAGCTTTGTATAATAAGAAACGTAGTACTTGTATCGCCGGTTCTCTGTGTGCGATCGCTCTAATCTACTGAGCTACTATAGTAAACATGCCGACATGACATTACATTCTCCAACTGACTGTATGTTTTCCGGTAGACCACTAGGGGTTTTCACATGCTATGAGACACGCAAATTTTGTGGCGTCTTACTATGCTGAAAGTACTCATCTCCCAGGTTTCATAAATAAAAAAATCACTAGTGTGGATAAAATTATTTTTTCCATCAATTTACCTAAAAAGTCATAGTGGTATAACTACGAAAGCTGGGACTCAAGTATACAGCATAGTAAGTCGCAACGAAAGGTGCCTGTCTCATAGCATGGAGCACACACAGGTGTATTTTTTTTAAATCTACGTCCTCCAGTGTTAAGTCATATCGAACGATAAATGAATTGGGTGAAATGATCTCAAATGGCAAATGAATCCGGGGTCCCTGGAGCTTAGAGTTACCCGACATTCCTGATGAAGGATAAGGGAAAACACCGGAAAAACTTATCCGGTTAACTCATCCTGAGCGAGATTCTAACTCAGAACCTCTTTGAACGTGAGGCAGATATGCTACCATCTACGATACCGAGGCGGACACTCTTAGTGGTCTAACGGGAAACACAGGAGTCAGTTGGAGGATTTAATGACGTGTCGGCATGTTGGCCGTACAAGCTCGTTGGTTGAGAGGCACCGCACGGAGAGCGGGAGATCCTGGGTTCAAATCCCCACGATGGCATTGAATTTTTCAGTCTGGCTCTACTCATCCAAAGCTAGAGTGGTGTATACAAGTGCAATATCGAAGAGTAAATAATTGTTTGAGAAAATGATGACTTTTAAAATGTATACGAGTACATTATGAAGCTCTTTTACACTCTTGAAATCCGTGTTACTCCTAAACGTTAGGAAATTTGATGTTAATACTTGCCTATATCCAACGGTAATGATAAATACGTTTGGGAACCTTTCCGTTCTCTAAACTGCCATGCTAGCTTTGTATAATAAGAAACGTGTAATTTGTGTGAAGCAGTAATAAGCATTTGCGGCTTAATTTCCATAAATTCCTTTAACTGGTAAATCATGACGATTTACAGCATAAACTGCGCAGATCTCATTTAAAGTTATAATCTATTTCAAACAAATTCATATCATCAAAGATTTCCACAAAATCTTCAGTTTTATTTAACAAATTTCCAAAACGGCTAATGTGCGTTTCGATTTCTCTTGTGATTTCAAAGGAATGACGTTGAATTTGAAGAACCAGCATGTACTGATCCGCTTTTTAAGGATGTAACTGCATCGTTCTTGTAGCTACAAAAACGGTAATAAATCTACTTCTGTAAACATTTGCGATACATTTAGTGTGTATACACAGATAAGCCTTTGTGGAAAATTCCGTTCAGGAAGTAGGGTGTAATGCAGCAACAAAATACCTAAATAATATACGAAATCACATTCTAATGATATTGATTGCCGCTAGAGAAGACGCTTTGGCTGACGATGGAGTTGAATTGTTGTCCACAGATGGCTGTACTGTCATAAGTTTTATCGGTTAACAAGAGTCACAATTATTTTCAAAAATTGTTAATATGCCGTAATTTAGTTGGACACATACCACTTAGATTTCATTGTTCCCTAAAGTCAGAAAGCAAGGAATAGTTACAATAAAGAATTAATTAACTGAGAACGAACAAATGATTCCGTGTGAGTAAGGAAGACCTCTGATCTGGAGATATTATAACATTTCTCGCCCCTTTGAAATATGCTTCAATGTTAATCAATTTCACTAGATTTAAAGTGATATGTATGTTTGGCAAGTAAATTCTAATTATTAGAGCAAAATGTGTAGACACAAATACACTTATCAAATTACGCACTTTAAATACCTACTTAAGAATCCAACAAATGAACATCGACAAGAAGCTACAGAATGTATTACCCATCAAGATGATTGCTCTTTCGCAAGATGCGGGTTCGATCACCGCCGCACGTACACAAGACTGTTTTCCAGTACCTTTATATCTTAAAAATGCTAACGTCGATTTCTATGTTTCTCTTAATTTAACAGAAATAGTACGGAGTTTGAGAGGCCGAATGGGTGATCCGCTGTTTAAACATTTAACTGTAGGTACATCTACATCGAAAATGTAGTCAAACAAGCTATGTGCATTTTATCTTAAATATGAAGTACATGAAAACATGTCTTTGGGAAAGAGTGGGTTAAGGAAGTGATTTGTATACTCAGCATTAAGTTAATATTGCATAACATTTTATACGCGAGACGATTCTTTTAGTTATACTGATATCTCGCTAGGAGAGAAATTTTGGTTGGAAGCTGTGAAGCTTCCAATCAAACACGTGTTACTGTCCAGATATGGCTCTAAATGTAATACCCTATTCTGCGGAACAACATTGGCAGTTGTTTACAAACTTTGATTTTTACAAAATGTGGTTATATTCATTAGATGTAAATCTAATTACCTGCACTGCTTCAAAATAAACAATAGATAGAGTGGAAATTATCACTTCTTCCACACTAGCCGTGTGCAGACTAAGATTTGGATGAGTAGAGTCAGACTGAAAAATTCAATATCATAGTCGGGAATTGAACTACGGATCGCCTGTTCTCTGTGTGCGGTTGCGGTAGACTACTAGGGGTTTTCACATGCTATGAGACACGCAAATTTTGTGGCGACTTACTATGCTGAAAGTACTCATCTCCCATCAATTTACCTAAAAAATCATAGTGGTTTAACTATGTAAGCTGGGACTTAATAACTTACAGCATAGTAAGTCGCAACGAAAGGAGCCTGTCTCATAGCATGGAGCACACAAAGGTGTTTTTTTTTAAATCTACGTCCTCGAATGTTAAGTCATATCGAACGATAAATGAATTGGGTGAAATTATGCTCAAATGGCAAATGAATCCGGGGTCCCTGGAGCTTAGAGTTACCCGACATTCCTGATGAAGGATAAGGGAAAACCCCGGAAAAACTTATCCAGGTAACTTATCCTGAGCGAGATTTGAACTCGGGACCTCTTCGAACGTGAGACATATATGCTACCATCTACGACACCGAGGCGGACACCCCTAGGGGTCTACCGGGAAACACAGGAGCCAGTTGGAGGATTTAATGACGTGTCGGCATGTTGGCCGTACTAATTCATTGGTTGAGAGAAACCGCACGAAGAGCGGGAGATCCGGGGTTCAAATCCCGACGATGGCATTGAATTTTTCAGTCTGGCTCTACTCATCCAAAAGCTAGAGTGGTGTATACAAGTGCAATATCGAAGAGTAAATAATTGTTTGAGAAAATTGTTGACTTCATAAAATGTATACGAGTTCATTATGATGCTCTTTTACACTATTGTAAACCGTGTTACTCCTAAAAGTTAGGAAATTTGATGTTAATACTTAACTATAGCCAACAGTAATGATTAATACCTTTGGGAACCTTTCCCTTCTTTAAAATGTCACGCTAGTTTTATATTTTAAGAAACGTGGCGCTTGTAGAATGAATTAATAAGCATTTCCAAAGTAATTAATATCTGAGAGTAAATCAGTACAGAAAACTCAGTTCTTGTATTTAACTTACAGATGATTACTTAAACACCAGTGGTGCTGTACAGTTACTGTCGGTTTGAAATTGCCTTGTGATTAATAATTGTTTTCATTTTTTACATAAAATAATATATATCTATGTACATAGATATATATATATATATATATATATATATATTTTTCTTTTCCTTATTTAACCGTTTTTTATTGTTTCCGTTTAATTACCTATCTGTTTTCTGTAGTTTCACACATATACACTATACACATAAACACCCATGCTGAGGGCGGGACTCGAACCCGCGACCCTCTACGCGGTGGAACGCTAGAGACATACTTCTAACGACCATTGCTACGAGGGCCGGCTATGCATAGAGTTGATAACAGAGTACGTATAGAACCAAAAACACAGAGAATATCCCTAATAATTAGGACGTGCGTTAGGCGCTTCAAGGGACTCGTCCGGTCGCCGACCGACATTGGCGTCAAAGCATGCCGTCAGTCGCGCTGCAACAACTACGTTTCAGGTGGAAGTTCACCTTTGCTTCCGCAAGTACTATGCGCGGATCTGATCCTTTGCTACGAGCAATTTAGTGAAGCCTAAAGGATTTAATAATTCTAAACGTTACATTATCCTATCTTTAGAATCTATCCTGCGGACATCCGCTATTCTCAAACTAGAGCGAGGGAAGCGAGTAAATGTGGCAACAGCGTACCGAGCCGACCACATGGCCGCAGGAACGTCAATCATGGTCAATCCCAAGGTAATTTCTCACCAAGTATATGACTATCTCTGCGCCAGTGCTACTATTCCTATGAAGAAGTATTTCTTTATTAATTCTACGCTAATCCAGATATATATTTCTTGTAAATATTGTAAATATTTTCTTAAAATTGTAAAATAATACGTAAATATAGTGATCATTAAACGATTAACAAATTTCTTGAATTGGGCTACTCGGAGGTGGCTTTCGTATTCCGCTCTTTTGGCACGTATTAAGGATAAAACATCTTAATAACGACAACCATTGGAGAAAGGTACAATAATTTAAAAATTCTAACAAATGACGTGTAATTTGAAGGAAATTATTAGTTTCACAGAAAAGAAAAAGGGAATTTGAAATAAAATTTGTACCTTAGAGACTTCTGCATTATTTCTGCAGTAAGATTTGGTCCATCTTTTACACTTTAAAGGTTTAGAAAGATTATTCAGAAAACCAGACCACCGAAGATATCCCGTAAGTTAAAGATATACATTTGATTTTTCATGAATTTACACGATTTACATGGCTATTTTTAGTAGTAGTGGCAGTAGTAGTAGCAGTAGCAGGAGCAGTAGTAGTAACAGTAATAGTTGCAGTATTAAGGTAGCTACAAAATAGGAATGAACATGAGGCAGGGCTAGGCGTGTGTGTTCCACGGCCACTAGCCAATGCGGTGCATACAACGTTCTACAGTGAAAGCACGCACGCATACTGGCTCGCTTTGCCGAAGCATGCGGTTAATTTCTTTGCGCGCTCTAAAATTACTAATTATAGACTTAGTTTGTTTTCCTCATGTTACAGAGCTATTTTTTCTGAGGATTACTGTCCAAACCCCATGTTTGTAGCACATCTGGTTTCGGAGATATGGAAAGATAAAGGCACCTGACTAGAAAGAAAAGAATTATTAACTGTCAGTGAAGAAAAGCAAACATGTGCTATGCTGCAGTTACATTTTGTATCCTGCATGCAGTAATGTGGTGATCTTTTAAAAGCGCACCCATGCTTTTCAAATTTAGTAAATATGCCGCTTAGCAAGCCTAGTACTGTTGCGGCTAGTAGTAACTGCGAAAAGCTCATAAGTCTTTAGATAAAAAGGCTACAATATTTCTTGTTAATGTGTATTTCTTTTTCAAACAGATGCCAATTAAAGACATGTTCGAAAGTACAAATTTCGCTCAGAGTCGAGAATTAATGTTACAAGCTTGTCACGTGAGTGCTCATGCTGTGACGAATATTGTTAAAGAAGGCAAACACTTTACCAAAGTACATGTTTTCATATTTAGATCTCCAGGGAAACATCGGGTTGCTAAAAACCGTGCTACCTACTTAGACAATTTTCAAAAATGTGTTTTACGTAGATGATTTATATGACAAGGGTGAACATCCAACTGCTAAAAAGCTGACCAATTTAATGAGGGGGCAAATAGAATATACGTATTTTCTATGTTCTATGCATAATATTCTGAAATCTCTTGGGTTCAAGTATAGGAGGACCAACGATGGTCACAAATTTCTGCTTGAAAGAAGCGATATTGTTGCTGCAAGAAAAAATATCTGCGCACAATACATAACTTTAGTACATGAGATTCTTGGCGTAAATAGGCTTCATAAATACACATTCATATCTTCCGTATTTATTAAATGTTATAATGAAACAAAAATTGGTTTAAAGTCCATTACAGACAGTACATATACAAATATGGCATCACTAAAATACATAGATATATCTTATATCTCTGTCGCCCACTTGCCGTGGAACTGGCAACACCAAGACTGTAGGGTAACCGTATTGGCTCAACTCATGTTCATTATTATTTTGTAGCTACTCTAGTAGCAGTAGTAATAGTACTAGTAGTAGTAGTAGTAGTAGTAGTAGTAGTAGTAGTAGTAGTAGTAGTAGTAGTAGCAGCAGCAGCAGCAGCAGAAGCAGCAGCAGCAGCAGCAGCAGCAGCAGCAGTAGCAGTAGCTTATTCATCCGTTTATCAGTACGACATCGGATACCTCAATATGGTAAGTCTACTTACAATATTATTACAATATGCTCTAGTAGTTTATAGTTTTAACATTTCATTGTAAAATAAACCTTTCTAATGGTACTAGTAAATTATATGTTATTATAAATAATAAAATATAAAAGCCATGTATAACAATGATGAGGATATATGATAAAATATAAACAGTAGTTATCTAGCTTTACACTTACAGTACCTCCATAAACTCTATCACACTCTAAAAGTTATCCCTCACTAATATTTGTTTCAAACACATCGTGAAATATCGCATGCACTTTGCACTTTTGAAAATGGTTGGCAACTTACAAGGCAGCTGCAGTATACATAACCTCTTTGGAAAAGAGTGTATGTAGTTCCATTCCCCTATGTCCTTACGTTTGAATTGTACCTGGAGTCATGATTGTGTATTTGGTTATTAGTGGTGAAGTATCTATAGTTTTGTTTTGTGTAAATTAACAAACATTATACCGTCGCGGTAACGGGCATTTAAGTTTCGGCGCAATCAGATAATAGATGGATAGGTTTGACGTAGATAACGAACTTGTGTAAACAGATAACGCCGGCAATCAAGATAACTGAGGCAAAGGCCTCGCCGGCGTAGATTAAGTTACGTTTCTCAAAGGTGATAGAATGTTCGAATTCTGTAATTAGGTGCCTTGTTTTCCAGAAAGTGATTTGTGATTGACAGGGATTGAGACACGCCAGCAGGACAGTTGTAGTTGTGAAACAGTTGTTGTAAAAAGAGTGTTGTTGTAACGAGAGCTAATGTAATCGGGTGTCACGGTTTGTTATTTTCATCGACCTTGGTAGACTGATAGTATATGTAACGTAATGCTGCTGCAATCTATAAGAGTATTTCTACGAAAATAAAGGAGATTTTTAATTTCTGCAACTCGTCCTTTTAATTCTACGAACCCACTATGTCACAATGTGAAGAGACTTAGTAAAATTAATGTTTTCACTTCCTTAAAAAAGTTTCTAAACCAGTCATATTCTCCTGCTGACATTCATGATTTGTCTTACAGTCTTTCTCATTTTTTAATCTTAAAACCTAAGTGGCTGCCTCTATTCCCTAACCAGAATCCCACCCAGAAGGTGCCCCAAAGAAAGATGTTGGTGGTACACCTGGATCGTCTGGCCCACTACGATGGTGCTGTTCGGGAGGACCAGCCTTGAGGAGGGAGCAGTGTGGCGAGCCCATTGTTGATCGCGTCGGTGCGGGCGTCAGTGCAGTGTGTAGATAAAAGCTCGCCATAACGGTTGGGGGATGGAGACGTATTTCTCGAGGGTTCGTCTTTATTCTAGCCGTCTTGATTGTTGGAGAAAATTCCGGAATGTGAGTAAACTATAAAACAGGGAGCCCGCCCGCCAAACTGTGAGTCGGCAATTGAACGCGTGCGCGTCAACAGCTGGTGAGCTGTGTTGATCACCTTGCACGTTTTATTGTGTATGTGACGCAATTCTGGACTGCTGTGTACCAAGTGTGTTTCTACGGAAATAAAGAGCAATTGTTGGTGTTTGTAACCTGGACTTTTAATTTCATCAACTCAAAAGGTCACAATATGATTACCTACAAATTTCGCGATCGAATATGTGAATTTCCTATACAATACTTCTAAAATTCAAATATTTGAACAATATCTGTGTCATAGCAACTTGCATACAAATGTTTCTTTAATCATTGGTCAAAGAACCAACTTACAATAAAAGTTATTTGCGTATCTATCTAAAGTAATTCTCAAAGATTTACTTTTCCAACTTCCAGGAAACAAAACAGCTACATTCAGATATTTTTGCAATTGTCTAATGAACTACGTAGATATTATATAAGCACATCTAAAAGAAAGATTGTTTAATGACAATAATGTTATTTTCATGCAGTGTAGATATGCATGTCTCATAATGGGGCCTTACTTGTCCTCGGTCCGATATATCTCAAGCACACGAGCTTCTTTAGAAGTTACGTGGAATAAGGCATTTCTCCAGCAGTGAAAGACATCCATATCTCCTTTGTAATAGCATCTGACCAGCACTTTTCGAATACGTAAGTATAGAAGCGTTGGTTACATGTTATAACTTCTTTAGCAAGTTAATATCAAATAAATCTTTTCTTTGAAATTGGCAAAGATTTTATTTATGCACTAAAATGATAAATGAAAACCCAATATAAAACTCGGCAAAAGTTGTTACGTTTTCATTTTTATCTTTATCAAAGTCGCAAGTGTATGAAAAGTGTAAAAGCAGCATTGGTATATTCCCCCACTATTGGTTTCAGTTTTTTTTTTGTTTGTTTTTTGTTCCATTTATACCCCGCCTTTAACTACTAGGGTCATATCGGCGGCCCTTCTCCTTTGGAACATACCGAAGGTGTTAACTCGTTATCTTTTGGTTTTTAATCATTAAAATCACGCACACATTCACACTCTCATTGATACTTCCAGACTCTGTGGAAGATGGGGAATTATCTTGGACGGAGAAAAATCCCCACCCCCACCGCCGGGAGTCAAACCCGGGACCCCTAGCACAGTTGGCAGGTGCTCTACCGACTGAGCTACGGGGCCAGCCTGTTTCTGTTTTAATTTAACAGTATTTTTCTATATTATTGTTATAATGTACTTAGTGAGATGCTGGGCTAGAATAGACCTTATGTTCTATGGACATTTAATCTAATCATTTCTAGGAACTATATGCAAACCCTTTAGTTTCAATTGTTTTAATACTTTATATATTAGATCCCACTTTTGAAATGACACTATATTAAATACAACTCACCAAACGTTAACATCCTCAGAGGGGCTGACACGAGAGTATTTTAATTGGAATAAATACTTAAAGCAAATTATACCCCTAATAACACCTTCTTTTCACTGTAATCTTTAGCAAAACTTCGGCCAGTTATAACATTGTTGGAATTTCCATGGGAATATTACCTGTAAATTTAGAACATGCTAAGCAATTGCCTTGTTTAGCTGTTCATATCTCTTAAGTGGGTGCATTACCAAGGTCGGGCGCCGTGGCTTAGTTGGTTAAAGCGCCTGTCTAGTAAACAGGAGATCGAGGGTTCGAATCCCTCCGGTGCCTAAGCACAAATTTTATAACCGTAATTGTTTGGAAATCCCCTTGCTAAATTGACGATTGATTACTTCTACTGAGAAATTCCAACTTTATAGGAATTTTCGAATGCTTTGGCAAGTCATGTTTAGGACTCTAGTTTTTTCACTTCCATCAAACGCTCCGGGTACTTGATATCTTCATGACAGGCTATCAGGTGCTTATTTGTTTCAAGTTAGTTTACCCTAAACTACTAATTAGCATAATGTGGTAAAAATGATTACATTAATTGCAATGTTGATGTGTAACTATATAATAACTATATCTAATTAGTTAGGTAACTCAAAGACTCAGTTTCTAAACGAGCGATATGGGCCTTAATTGCTCATGGAATCAATACATAAATAATGGAATAAATCAATCGTATAACGTTTCTAGGCATGGCTTATTGGTTCCTCTAGAAATGAAGATGGCGGACGTCCACAGCTTTTAGCAGATTTATACCAAAACTGAGGTTAGTATTTGTCTTTGTGTCTCTATGTGACTAAGCGAAAAATTGTGTACTATCGCTACACTGATTCGATTACTTCCAGAGACGTATTAAGGGGGAGGGGTCCAGGGTGTTCGGATCCCCCCAAATGAACTGTCATGTCAGTTTTGTAATGAATAAATAGTTGAAATAAAGCTTACTTTAAAATAAATCGAAAAAGTTAAATCAAGATTCTCATCTTAATGTCTCTATTCACTGTCAGGTGGATATGAAGTTCTAAAGGGTACGTGCTGAACAACTGAAAATGCGGGCCACTCGACGGGTGCGAAGCAACTACTCCAGAGGAAGCAACTACTCCAGAAAGAAGAGCCCAACTAGCTTGGATAAGGGTGTCCGAGCCAGTAGAAGGGAGAACCTCCAGCTGGACCTCCCGACGCTTCGAGCGCTAGCTCGCCCGGCAGTTGCCTGCCCGCTTCTAGCTCTGCAACAGGGTAGAGCAGCAAGGCCACAGCCAACGGCCTCCCGGCCGGTACCTATTGGCCTCTCGGGGTTCGGCCCTTTTCTGCTCGGCCTACTCAGCGCCCTTTGCGAGCTCTTTTTCTTTTATTATCCTACATCCTTCCTCTGTTCTTCCTGTTTCTAAAGCCCCTTTGATACTTTAGCTCACTTCCCGGACGTTCCGCTTCCATGGGGAAGTACGGGAGGCCCACTATCCACTCCCCGGAGTAGCTGGCTCCACCAGGCAGGGTGGTTACAGGGTGACTCTTGGAGGGGGCTGGCGGAGTTCGTTCCTCTACCGCTCCACCTGACAACGACTCAGATGCCTCTGACTATACACCGTCCACCACATCGCCAACTTGCTCATCTCCATACTCAGTCGACAACTCTCCAATGAAAACAAACTCTCCAAAACCTGAATTAACTCTACTACCTCCAGTATCTCCCGACCGACAGATCCCAGGCTCTGCCGAGCTTCCAGCTCACCCAAACTTGCACCTGCTGTCTTGCCAAAGCCTCGCGCCATATCATCTTCACCTTCACCTCAATCATCAACTTCCACTGCCGAAGCAAAACCACAGCCCATAACTAAACCCACACGACTGACTGACACAAGACTGAGGAAAACTGACGGCTCAGACCTGAAAACCGCTGCCTTCCCCCTAGCCTCCATAGGAACTCTCGACCTACTGCCTTCTCCTACCAATACATAGACTGTCGGTCCCGCCGCTTCACAGCAACCTACTTCTCCTCTGCCTCCCCGGGACGCAGACGCTCCTACTACCCGGACATATGCGGAAGTGGCAAAGACCGTACTCCCTCCACCACTCTACATAAGACGCAACCTCGCCGCAGAACTAGGACGTTTCCTCAGACGCTTTGACGAAGAATTCCGCCCAGAGGAATACACAGTATCCCAGGCACAGCATACGCAGGATTTCTCCCTGCGTATGAGTTGCGAAGCAGACTACCGCAATATGATATTGTTCCTTCGAAGAGTATGTTTTTCCTTCCTCGTCACCCCCTCGCCTGAAGGGAGGAACTACAGGATAGTCGTAAAACGCCTCCCCGTAGACGGTGCCGAACGAGATGTGAAAGAGTACTTAGAATCCTCTAGTATCCATGTGGCCCGTGTGGTGCAGCTCCGATGCTACGACCGAAACCGCATCCCTCTCCCTATGTACTTAATTGAGTTAGAAAGCCCAGAAGATTGCAACAAATGACTAAAGAGCCTTTAGGGTACAAGTCGAGGAATACAGGAAACCACTGATCCCCATACAGTGTAGGAGGTGCTTGGCCCTGGGACACTTGCTGCAGCACTGTCGGTCGCCGCGTGTAGTCTGCTATAAGTGTGCTGCTCACCAAGGGTCAGCCAGCTACCGGGCTCCCCCGGACGCACGGCGCTGTAACTTGTGTGACAGCCAGCATCACGGAGCGCGGTGCAGAGGCTCCCCAGTCTACCAGGCGGCGGTCACTCGACTGAGAGCAGCTGCTTCCAGGCCCACCCAGCCAGTCCAGCAGGAGCCGCACAGTCAACCCCTCGAGCCAACGCCATTTCCTCAGCGCAACCCGAGGCTACCGAGACAAACCAGAGAGGCACCATCAACGTCTACTCAAGCTCCCCCACATCCATTTCAATGGGTCCACCTGGAGGGCTCGGGTGAAGTACAGAACCTACTTCTTCCCAACAATGGGCTGCTGGATGAGGGTGCTGTCCAGAGGTCGGTCTACGAGTTGGGGCCGGAACATATGTGACTCAGCTGGAGCACTGCAAGGGATACGATACTACACGTACTCACCCAGCTGCTCATACAGCCACAGCACACCAGAGCCATACTCAGGGAGTACTCCTTATTCTGCTGTCTATTTCTGAAACCTAATGTCTACTTCTATGGCGACTAATCCCTCCATACTTATGATATGGAACGCCTACGGACTACGACACGCAAAGACGAACACAACAATGACATACACGCCGCACTAATAACTGAGTCTCGACTATCCCCTCAACACCGCCTCAACATCCCGGGGTATCTAGTGTACAGATCTGACCGCGATCGACGGGGTGGGGGAACAGCGGTAATAGTTAAACGCACTTTTCTCAACAGCCAAGCATATATCCCCCCTTGAACCGACTTGAAGCATCAGGGGATTACGTTCGGCTAGAAACCACCAAGCTACTCCAAATTGCGACATACAATCCACCTCATGACAGTGACACAACAGACATAGACACCCTTCTCAACATCCACTCTAACACCATCATTGCAAGAGACCTCAACGCCAAGCACCCGGACTTGAACTGCAGAGACTCAAATCGGGCAGGCAACAAGCTCTGCCAACACGCACAACAATCAGACTATATGGTAATGTACTGGATATACCGACACATATCCCGTTTAATCCTAAACATCAATCCAGCATACTTGGCATTGCTCTCATCAGGAACTTAGATGGACGTCGGATTATACCCACCGTCTACAATGCTGTTTCATCTGACCACCTCCCAGTAATATTCACTGTAGAGGGCACTCTCACCCTTAACAGCTTTCTCCCAAGACACAATTTAAACAAAGCTGACTGGGAGGTTCTACGCGCAACCTTACATGAGACCCCCCCCCACCCATCCCACATATTGCAACAACAAACATAGACACCATTGCCAAAATCATAGAAAATGCCATCAAATTTGCAGTTACCAAAGCTGTACCCGTAATGACACACAGACCACGGACAAATCCACTAGCCGTAGATATCAGGGCACTTGCCAAAAAGAAAATAAAGAAGAGGTAAAAAAGATTAAAAAACTCAAAAGAAATCTGCTTAACCATATCTTGGCATATAGAAGCAAAACCAAAACATAGTTTCCACAAATTTTATTTCCGTTTTCCTCTTTTCAAACTTTATTATTTCCTCTTTATTTACATATTTGCAGATATAATTCCTAAAACTAAATAACTAAACTATTTAAACCTATGTCACTGAAACTTGTGACTTAAAACACTCAATCTAAACTATATCTAAACAGTAATTCTCTACATAACAACAAACCTAAACTACATTTAAACTACACAAAAACCACTACTACTACAAAACTATTAGAATTACCGTTCCTACCATCTACATTTAGTTAAACACCTGTCCCTGGTATCCAATCTTTTCCTCAACCGGTATCACATAGCAATCCATGTTCATCAGGAGAAAAGGAAGGTTCATCAGTTCCAAGTGTTAAACCATCCTATATCCTCTAACTGTTCATTCTTCTTGTAGAAGCTCCATCTCTCCTTCCATCCTTCTCCTACCACCCGCCTCGATCCTGCTTAAGGACACCCAATAGTGCCGTCTACGTTTGGTCGTTCGTGGCTCCTGATGTTCCTGCTCCTCCAGGTTCTCACTCATCTGTGATCTCCGATCCTCTTCTGGTTGAGGTCTCCTGATACTTAACCTAGTATATTCTCTCGTTGGTTGTGGCTGCCGATCACGATATATTCTGTCTCCTCTTCTGGATTCCCTTTGTCTATTTTCGATGTAACTCTCCAGTCCCTTCCAAAAATGGTCCTTGCCATTTCCTCCAGAATTTTATAATCCTCACTCTTCCGAATTATTTCATAAATTGATTTTCCTGCTAAAAGTTTTCGTTGTGTGGATACCTCCTTTTCATGCCTCACACATTCAAATAGACAGTGTTCAGGAGTATCTTGCACGCTACACATAATACAATCGTCAGAATCGATTCTATTTATCCTCTTGAGGTACGTTCCGAAGGCACCGTGACCCTTCAGATAATGTACTAATCCTTGCTTATGTGATACATATGTCAATTTAAATCTTTCTCTCACATAATGGAAAAATACTATTTACTCTTCTAGTTTCTTCTATCATATTCCACTCGGGTTTCCACTCATCTAGAATTATCTAATCTACAATTCGCTTATCCTCCCATCTCCTCCCATGGTCTCTTCTATCTTATCTTGTCTACCTTTCCTTAACCAATATAATGCACCTCTCCTTCTGATGGCATAATCTATTGGCGATATTCCCAGGATAGTCAATAATGAGATAGTCGAAGATGTTCGAACTGCTCCAGTTGATCGAATCAAGAACTGCCTCTGCATACTTTGAAGGATCTTTATATTCTTCTGCAACCGAAGTCGATGAGCCCAAATGGCTGCCCTATAACCAGTAATACCAATGACGATGCTGTTGATATAGGTCCTGATAGCTTCTATCGGTAATTTAAAATTCCTAGTTGACAAAGTAGGTATTTTCATCATGATATTCCCAACCCTTTCCGATACTGTTTTTACATGCACATCAAAATTTAACTTCTCGTCAAATTGTAATCCCAGATATCTAATATGGGTTTCACGTTTGATAATTCGGCCGTTTATCTTCAAAATAGGGTTCGTCTTCAACTGTCCTCTGAAAATAAGATATGCTGATTTCTCTGGTGCTACCTATAGCTAACGCTATTACACCACTGCTCCAAGATCTGTAGAACTCTTTTTCCTTTTGACTCAAACTCTGTTCTACTATTCGCTTCAAATAACACCACCACATCGTCGGCATACGCAATCACATCCTTTATTTCGTCCAAAAATAACAATTTTCCAATCAATGGTTCAATTGGAATATCCCAAAAGAGGGGTCCCAGGATCGAACCCTGCGGGCACACTTTTGTAATATCTCTGATTATCTTGCAATAATTTCCCGTAATATAAATTCTTCTATCAGTACAATAATCCTTTAATATTTTAATTATGGTTGCTGGATAGTTCTTTTTTATAAAGATATCGAATAACACAGGCCACCATACATTATCGAAGGCGCCTGATATGTCAATTGCTTCTCCTACCACATATTTCTGCTCCGAATTTACAAAATTCGTCATTAAAGCATATAACGCATCTTCTGTTGACATTCCTTTTCTAAATCCATATTTATGTCCCGTCATAACAATCATTACTCTATGCTCATTAATCCTTTTATATATCAATTTCTCCTGTAATTTCCCTAAAACATTTAACAAACAAATGGGTCTATACGACTTAGGGTTTGTCGGATCCTTATCCTTAGCCTTCTTCAATATCACTCCAACCGCCTCCTTCCAAAAATATGGAACTCTACCCTGGATTATACATTCATTTAGAAGCGAAGTCAAAAAGGGAGCTTTATGATGTTCTAAATTTTGAATAACTTCCACTGGTATACCATCGCGTCCTGATGCTTTCTTTGTCTTAAGAATTTGTATTACTAATGTAACTTCCATTTCATCAAAAGCATATATCACATTATTATTCTTTTGCATAACTTCGGCCAGTTGTAACATTTTTGGGATTTCCATGGGACTAACTCTAAATTTGGAACATGCTAAGCAATTGCCCTGTTTAGCTATTCATATACCATAAGTGGGTGCATTCCCAGTGTGTGGCACCGTGGCTTAGTGGTTAAAGCGCCTGTCTAGTAAACAGGAGATCGAGGGTTCGAATCCCTCCGGTGCCTAAGCACAAATTTTATAACCGTAATTGTTTGGAAATCCCCTTGCTAAATTGACGATTGATTACTTCTACTGAGAAATTCCAACTTTATAGGAATTTTCGAATGCTTTGGCAAGTCATGTTTAGGACTCTAGTTTTTTCACTTCCATCAAACGCTCCGGGTACTTGATATCTTCATGACAGGCTATCAGGTGCTTATTTGTTTTAAGTTAGTTTACCGCTAAACTACTAATTAGCATAATGTGGTAAAAATGGTTACAATAATTGCAATGTTGATGTTTCAATATACAATAACTATATATAACTAGTTTAGGTAACTCAAAGACTCAGTTTCTAAACGAGCGATATGGGCCTTAATTGCTCATGGAATCAATAGATAAACAATGGAATAAATCAATCGTATAACGTTTCTAGGCATGGCTTATTGGCTCCTCTAGAGATGAAGATGGCGGACGTCCACAGCTTTTAGCAGATTTATACCAAAACTGAGGTTAGTATTTGTCTTTGTGTCTCTATGTGACTAAGCGAAAAATTGTGTACTACCGCTACACAGATTCGATTACTTCCAGGGACGTATTAAGGGGGGAGGGGTACAGGGTGTTCGGATCCCCCCAAATGAACTGTCATGTCAGTTTTGTAATGAATAAATAGTTGAAATAAAGCTTATTTTAAAATAAATCGAAAAAGTTAAATCAAGATTCTCATCTTAATGTCTCTATTCACTGCCAGATAGACATGAAGTTCTAAAGGGTACGTGCGGAACAACTGTAAATGCGGGCCACTCGACGGGTGCGAAGCAACTACTCCAGAGGAAGCAACTACTCCAGAAAGAAGAGTCCGACTAGCATGGATAAGGGTGCCCGAGCGAGAGGAAAGGAGAACTTCCAGCTGGACCTCACGACGCTTCGAGCGCTAGGTCGCCCGGCAGTAGCCTGCCCGCTTCCAGCGTAGAGACCAGCTCTGCAACAGGGTGGAGCAGCAAGGCCACAGCCAACGGCATCCCGGCCGGTACCTATTGGCCTCTCGGGGTTCGGCCCTCTTCTGCTCGGGCTACTCAGCGCCCTTTGCGAGCTCTTTTATTTTATTATCCTACATCCTTCCTCTGTTCTACTAGTTTCTAAGGCCCCTTTGAAACTTTAGCTTACTTACCGGACCTTCCATTCCATGGGGAAGTACGGGAGGCCCACTATCCGCTCCCCGGAGGAGCTGGCTCCGCCAGGCACGGTGGTTGCAGGGTGACTCTTGGAGGGGGCTGGCGGAGTTCGCTCCTCTACCGCTCCACCTGACAATGACTCAGACGCCTCTGACTCAACACCGTCCACCACATCGCCAACTTGCTCATCTCCATACTCAGTCGACAACTCTCCAATGAAAACCAACTCTACAAAACCTGAATTAACTTTACTACCTCCCGTATCTCCCGCCCGACAGATCCCAGGCTCTGCTGAGCTTCCAGCTAGCCCAAACTTGCACCTGCTGTCTTGCCAAAACCTCGCGCCATATCATTTTCACCTTCACCTCAATCATCAACTTCCACTGCCGAAGCAAAACCACAGCCCATAACTAAACCCACAAGACTGACGGACCCAAGACTGAGGAAAACTGACGGCTCAGACCTGAAAACCGCTACCTTCCCCCCAGCCTCCATAGGAACTCTCAACCAACAGCCTTCTCCTACCAATACGCAGACTGTCGGTCCTGCCGCTTCACAGCAACCTACTTCTCCTCTGCCTCCCCGGGACGCAGACGCTCCTACTACCCGGACATATGCGGACGTGGCAAAGACCGCACTCCCTCCACCACTCTACATAATACGCAACCACGCCGCAGAACTAGGACGTTTCCTCAGACGCTTTGACGAAGAATTCTTCCCAGAGGAATACACAGTAACCCAGGCACAGCATACGCAGGATTTCTCCCTACGACTGAGTTGCGAAACAGACTACCGCAATATGATACTGTTCCTTCGAAGAGTAGGTTTTTCCTTCCACGACACCCCCTGGCCTGAAGGGAGGAACTACAGGGTAGTCGTAAAACGCTTCCCCGTAGACGCTGCCGAACGAGATGTGAAAGAGGACTTAGAATCCTCTAGAATCCAGGTGGCCCGTGTGGTGCAGCTCCGATGCTATCACCGAAACCGCACCCATCTCCCTATGTATTTAATAGAGTTAGAAAGCCCAGAAGATTACAACAAATGACTAAACAGCCTTTAGGGTACAAGTCGAGGAATTCAGGAAACCACTGATTCCCACACAGCGTAGGAGGTGCTTGGCCCTGGGACACTCGCTGCAGCACTGTCGGTCGCCGCGTGTAGTCTGCTGTAAGTGTGCTGCTCACCAAGGGTCAGCCAGCTACCGGGCTCCCCCGGACGCACGGCGCTGTGACTTGTGTGACAGCCAGCATCATGAAGCGCGGGACACAGGCTCCCCAGTCTACCAGGCGGCGGTCAGTCGACTGAGAGCAGCTGCTTCCAGGGCCACCCAGCCAGTGCAGCAGGAGTCGCACATTCAACCCCTACAGCCAACGCCATTTCCTCAGCGCAGCCCGAGGCCAGCGAGACAAACCAGAGAGGCGCCATCAACGTCTACTCAAGCTCCACCACATCCACTTCAATGAGTCCACCTGGAGGGCTCGGGTGAAGTACAGAACCTACTTCTTCCCAAAAATGGGCTGCTGGATGTGGGTGTTGTCCAAAGATCGGTGTCATATTCCTTTATGTCTTATAGGTATACGATGATTGTTTCTGCCTTTCTGGCTGTCGTTGTATATATCTATTATCTCCTGGTTTATAAATCACTTTTATTATCGTTTTAGTTTGCGATATCTGTTTCGTACCGCTATAGATCCTGTCACGCCTAATATAAACATAACAATGGGGAAAATTTTGAGTTGCATCAAACGCAATTCGTCCATAACTAAAAAAAATCCTTTATACTTCATCTTTATCAAACTTTTCCCCTCCCCCATCATAAGCCAACTCTACTAAAGCTTTTAGCTCTTCTGCTTCTGTCGGTAGATTTTTGGTACGAAGATCCATTCTGTCAACGAGGTCCGGTATTGGAAAGGTGATCTTGTCACCATTTGTATGTAGCTTCCTCATTAAATGTCTCAACGCTGCTGAAAGGGCCTCTCTTTCCTCCAAAATTGATGGCTTGAGCATTAGCTCAAACTCATCATATATTGTAGTAGAATTCACACCAGCTTCGTTCGTTTGCACTTCCTCTATAATCTCCTCATCAGTCTCAACATATAACGGATTAGTTTTAATTTGCCCTTCTTCTTTCATCCATGGTGGTACAGCTGTTTGACTATCAAGATCAAACAATTAAATAATCATTTCCTTATTCCTCCTCTTCCTTAGGAAGTTAAAGAATCCTTTCTAGGCCGGATCTGATATGTCTTGGGATATTGTTTGAATAGTATTATATTCTTCCTCATTATCCGACACTGGAGTGAGATAACCATTCAATTCGTCTTTAATATCACTCTGAGTTTCAATACACATGGCATATGTCGGACAATCTTTGTTCCTGGATGTTTACATTGTTTAATTTGTGTCTGTTGTTTCCTCTCATCCGATCAAGACTGATCATTCATTCCTTTCCTACGCATTAATTCTCTATTTAAGCAAGGTATACATATTGGGGCCTGTTCAATCTTTTGGCAGTCTTTCTTTTCATGATCCTGCTCCCCACAGTGAGAGTACACCGTCTTATTCCTCGTACGGTATTTTGCAACATCTCCGAGATCTTGGCACTTTAACATTTTGCAACAAATACAAAATCCTTTATCACAATGGACTGAAATCCTATGTGGACTCGTTCCCTATTTATTAATAGTTTCCTCAAATCGGCAGTTACATCCATGACAACATTAACATATAACCTATCTTTTGGTCCCGTCTTAAAATTTACATGCAATTTTTCCTCAAATTTCGTTTTTTCCATTTGATCTACAAAATTTTGCTCATATAAATTATTTTTAATTTCCTCATCTGTTTGATTTCTTAAAACATCATATAAAATGACTCATGGATTCCTCTTTCTTTGGGGCTCAATTTTTAAATCTTTATTCTTTAAAGATTCACTATTTAATATTCTTTCCATATCATCTTTCGTTTCCGCTTCAAGTATTAAACTTTTCTTAGTGGTCTTTATCTGTGCGACTTCTATTCTCTCTTTCGCAGGATTCATATTTTGGTAACGATATTAGCCACTTCCTTTATAGGGATTCCCTTCTGTGACGAGATAAACACAGCATGTTTACTGGTCTCAATCTTACGCTGTATTTTACTAATTCCCTCGGTAATCTTGGGCGTCATTATGACTTGCGCATAAGAGGGTTTGGATATTACTGCTTCTTTTATCACTTTAATTCAGCACGAAGCCTCACATTCTCCACTTTTACTTTATCATACATCTTGGATAAATCTGCCAAATAATTATACAATTTAGCTTTCTTCCCAACCGATAAACCTTTATCGGACATGACCACACTATTAATATCTACCATTGTATCTGCAACACATCTACTTTCACCATCACCATCACAAATCTCACTACCACCACCGCCACCAACTACACTACTACATGGAGTAGAACTAACCTTTTCAACAATAGATTGTCTCTGTGGCGATCTCGACAAAGGTTGCCGTGGCTTAAAAATCTGCGAAGGATCCATATCCTTTTCCTTTTCCTCCTCACTTGCTTTACGTCTGTCCCTTAAACTCTCCTTCTTATTACTCCACATCCTTAATGCTCCTCTCAGCCAGTGGGAGTCCTATCGGACACAACCACTGCCCAGGGCGGACGATGAGGACGTGGGAGCTCCTCCAAGTGCACTTAACTCTTTTGAACCTCGACAGCGCACCGCTACGCCGAGGTTCAATATCTCCAAGTGCAGAACAACACTCTATTACGCACTTGGGGTCCCGTCACAAAAAAATAAAACAATAAAAAGTAAAAAAATTAATATTAAATAAAATTTGCAGTACAATGCCTTGGTATCTAGTTTCTAAACCAAGGCATAATATCCACCGATTTTATTTCTCATTTTTATACTCTATTTATTTAATACATCCAGTTTTTGCAGATACAGATTATATTATGAAACTTATCTACTTATCTAAACTAATCTATTGCTACTGTTTTCAGTAGCTTACAATAAAATCTAATCCTATTTCAGTTCAACAGTCCTCTAACAAAAGAAATTTATAAATTCAATCTAAATTAAACTATTATCACATGTTTGCTTCTACTGAATAATAATTACACTGTTGGTACTACACTATATAAAAGGTCCCGCCACAGAAAGAAATAGGGCCAGAAGACGCTGGCAGCGCTCAAGACACCCCCAATGACATCTCCAGACTTAAAGACTTCAACTCTGGAATTCGCCACCGCACAGCAGTTAAACGAGCTGAGCAATGGAACTCGGTCCTCCAGGACTTGATCCCGGAACCCATTACCATCTGGCGCATCGCCATACACCTAACTCGCGACAAGACCGTCATCCCACCCCTACATTACAATGGCAACATAGCCACCACTGACAGCGAGAAGGATGAAGCTCTCGCTTAACACCTCCAAGACACACTAACTCCAAACATAATCCCAAGCTGCCCAAGTTTCGTACTTGAGACTGAAAACTCACCAACTACTAAGCAGACAAACGCACAATAAACTACGCCAAACCTGTGACTCAGAACTCCGATGGCTCATCAGGCATCTTCCTAACTGCAAAGCCGCTGGCCCCGACGATATCCCCAACAAAGCTCTTAAGCAGCTCTCAAATAGCACACTGACGACCTTGACCAGACTATTCAGCGCTATACTAGAATCAAGCTGTTATCCTAAAGACTGGAAGAATGCCCTGGTTCTACACTTTCCAAACAAAAATAAAGACCTGATGAAACCCGGCAGTTACCGCCCCATCAGCTTACTCAACACCTTAAGCAAGCTCCTGGAGAAGGTAATTCTGAAGCGATTAAATCACTACATCCACAAACACCAAATTCTAATCCCAGAGCAATTCGGCTTCCGCGCCCAACATTCCACAACTCTTCAGCTAGTAAGGGCCACCGAGCACATACCAAAGGCCTCAATATCCGTAAATCCACTGCCGCAGTTTTCCTAGACATAGAGAGTGCGTTTGATCGCGTATGGCACCAAGGCCTTATTCGTAAAATGCAACAGTTCCATATACCCGACTCAATAATCGAGCTCATTGCTAACTACCTCACAGGACGAACATCTCAATCGAATGTTAATGATACTAAATCGACGCCTCAATCAATTTGCGCAGGCGTACTCCAAGGTAGCCTTCTCGGACCTGTACTGTTTAATATCTACATAAACGATATCCCAAAAGACCCTCGGCTGACTATTTCATTTACGCGGATGACAGTGCAATAATTACCCAATCCGGTGCTATACGACTTGCAATAGGTAGAATTAAAACCGGCCTGAACTCCCTCGAGGACTGGCTCACCAAATGGCGATTTAAAGTCAACACCAGCAAATGCGAAGCCATAGTATTCACCAAACGCGCTACTCCCCGTGTCCAAGCATGAAACCTCCCACCTCTCCAATTATTTAATGGCGACATACACTGGCAACCTAAAGTCACCTACCTAGGCGTGGTGATGGATCCTGCCCTAACCTGGAGACATCACATACAAAATATACGCTGTAAAGCCAATGCACAATTGTCCAAATTATACCCGCTAATAAACCTTAATAACTCTCTTCAAAGCTGGCCCCGTAGCTCAGTCGATAGAGCACCTGCCTGCCGTGCGAGGGATCCGGGATTCCATTCCCGGCGGTGGGGGTGGGGATTTTTCTCCGATCAAGATAACTCCCCATCTTTCCCAGAGTCTGGAAGTATGAATGAGAGTGTGAATGTGTGCGTGATCTAATGATTAAAAACCAAAGATAACGAGTTAACACCTTCAGTAAGTTCCAAAGGAGAACGGCCGCCGATATGACCATAGCAGTTAAAGGCGGGGTATATGGAACAAGGAAAACAGAACTCTCTTAAAATGAGATGGGGCTTACACTCTATAAAGCACTGCTTCACCCCATTCTAACGTACGCTGCCCCGGCTTGGTGCTACGCAGCTCCTACTAACATAAAACGCCTGCAGCAGCTCCAGAAAAAAGTTATCAGAATGATTTGCAAGGTACCAGCAATAACTTTCTCGAATCAACTGCACGAGGAACAAAAAAAAACTAGCCTTTGACATTTACACCCGGGCGGAGAACTGCCATAACCCACTCATTCGACAACTTGGCCAATACCAAACGACTATCAACGTACACAACAGACCACTCTCCTTATTTGACAGAAACCTCACGGAAACCATTACACAGGAAGACATCAAAGACCACCTTGACCTTTTACTGCCAGACTAGCTTTCTCAATCCGCTCTCCACCTACGCTAATCTGATAGTATCCACCCTTTTTGTTGCAGTTTGCACTCCAAGTCCCAGCTCTGCGGGGTGGCACGGAGGAGACGAGGGCCCGCAAATGTGACCCTTCGAGACCCGGCTATGGGAACGGACAATGCATCTAACACCTACACCGACAGTTCGTCGGAGAGGACGACACCCTACGTCTACATTTAAGGATCGCCACTACGATAAGTAACTGCATGCCGTAGAATTAAGATTACCATTTCGCCCACCGCTTCAAGCCTTCCACTGTCTCACCATACTGCTTCTAATAACCTACCACCCAACCCAAATTGACCTTTAATACACAAAAATTACAAGTCACTATGAGGCCCCACTGACCTGACTTTCCACGGCACCACTCAGGACATCCTGTTATGTGAGCTGCCCTGGCCTGCATTTCCTCTACCCGCTCGTATGTATTGCATGTCAGCAATTCCCTCATATCTCTACTAACCAGGGTACTATTAGCGGAACCTGATCAATGCACAGTAGTAACTTGTAGAATTAACAAGCGTCCTTCCCCCTATCTATTGCTTGGTTAGGTACACTAACAGCATGTGCATGGGGAGACGATATAGCCTCCAGGCGGACGATCATCAACGGGGACGGTTGGGAGTGGGGCCGCCCCTATAAAAAAACTGTAAATGCTTAGATTTCCGCCTCTAATCGAGACCTGTTTGCTTTAAACTTTCTGGCATTTTTTAAACCCAAGGTCAAGTACGTTGGTAGAAGTCCAGTCCACTGAAAAATTATCAGCATGAGTGTAATAGTGTTACGCAAATTATAACTTAATACAATGAGTGAATGAGTGATTTGTTGTTTAAGGACCGTCGACAACGAGGACATCTGGATCCCATGAATACAGTGTGTAACACTAGATAGTGCACTTAATGAACATGCGATGTAGGTGAGATACGCCTTAATAAAAATAGCTAATTTCGTAACGCATCACTCTCCACTAATTACAGATTGGTCTGGATTATTAATGCATGTGGATTAACCGTACTCATTAAGTTCGAGGATCCTGGAGTTTTAAAGAAAGTGTGGTTGGATTATTTATTTCTATGCTAAAGATTATGAAAAAGTTAAGCTGCAAAATACAATCACGTGTTATTTGTCAGAACTACATTAAATTTGTTTCACGTGTAAGTGTAACGTTTTTAGTGAATGCAGGCATCATTCTGTAAGTTATGCGAGCAACCTTTATAATTACATCAACTATTATTATACTAATTATTAGAAAATCAGGATCAATTACCGAACATACGACACATAAGTGTCCACACTTTACGGTTATTTAAAACGGCGGTGTTTTACATCTAATGCCTGCAGCCGTAATTGTTGTGCGGAAACTTCCTGTTAGTGGAATAACAAATAACACTCGAATAGCGGTTTTATAATAATAATAATAATAATAATAATAATAATAATAATAATAATAATAATAATAATAATAATAATAATAATAATAATAATAATAATAATAATAATAATAATAATAATAATAATAATAATAATAATAATAATAATAATAATAATAATAATAATAATAATAATAATAATAATAATAATAATAATAATAATAATAATAATAATAATAATAATAATAATAATAATAATAATAATAATAATAATAATAATAATTAATAATAATAATAATAATAATAATAATAATAATAATAATAATAATAATAATAATAATAATAATAATAATAATAATAATAATAATAATAATAATAATAATAATAATAATAATAATAATAATAATAATAATAATAATAATAATAATAATAATAATAATAATAATAATAATAATAATAATAATAATAATAATAATAATAATAATAATAATAATAATAATAATAATAATAATAATAATAATAATAATAATAATAATAATAATAATAATAATAATAATAATAATAATAATAATAATAATAATAATAATAATAATAATAATAATAATAATAATAATAATAATAATAATAATAATAATAATAATAATAATAATAATAATAATAATAATAATAATAATAATAATAATAATAATAATAATAATAATAATAATAATAATAATAATAATAATAATAATAATAATAATAATAATAATAATAATAATAATAATAATAATAATAATAATAATAATAATAATAATAATAATAATAATAATAATAATAATAATAATAATAATAATAATAATAATAATAATAATAATAATAATAATAATAATAATAATAATAATAATAATAATAATAATAATAATAATAATAATAATAATAATAATAATAATAATAATAATAATAATAATAATAATAATAATAATAATAATAATAATAATAATAATAATAATAATAATAATAATAATAATAATAATAATAATAATAATAATAATAATAATAATAATAATAATAATAATAATAATAATAATAATAATAATAATAATAATAATAATAATAATAATAATAATAATAATAATAATAATAATAATAATAATAATAATAATAATAATAATAATAATAATAATAATAATAATAATAATAATAATAATAATAATAATAATAATAATAATAATAATAATAATAATAATAATAATAATAATAATAATAATAATAATAATAATAATAATAATAATAATAATAATAATAATAATAATAATAATAATAATAATAATAATAATAATAATAATAATAATAATAATAATAATAATAATAATAATAATAATAATAATAATAATAATAATAATAATAATAATAATAATAATAGCAATTACAATGACAGTGACACCTGTAATACATAACTAAAGGTACAGAATATTTATTTACGAGACACAGTTAAATCGTATAGTTAAATTATATTGAATATGTAAACAATATGCATCGTTTCTTAGTTTATGAAGGAGCTAAAGAAATTCTAGGATACGTATATAACGTTGCACTGCCGCTATATTGTAAAGAAACATTCAGGATTGACTCTATCATCAAATAGAGACGTCGTACCAACATAACGTAAACTATGAAATGTATTACCTATGACAAATAGTTTGATCTTTGTTGTGTGGCGGTAGTTAGGAATAATGTGTTCTGATGCCTGGCTACAGGCTGGACAGGCAACACTGTCTAGTTCTTCCTTTACAAACGACAGTGACTAGTTCGGCTGCTGCAGTAGTAAATTACAAGTTAAATACGAATACGATTTCATCATCATCCGATGTGTTTCCCTTATCCTGAAAGATGAAGGTCTAGTAGCTGTAAGCCCTATATACCCTGGACTCACTTAATCATGATTTCATTCATCGGCCGATATGACTTAATGCTAGAGGTATCCCTTATCCTGAAAGTTGAAGGTCTAGTGGCTGTAAGCCCTATGTACCCTGGACTCACTTAAACATGATTTCATTCATCGGCCGATATGACTTAATGCTAGAGGTATCCCTTATCCTGAAAGTTGAAGGTCTAGTGGCTGTAAGCCCTATGTACCCTGGACTCACTTAAACATGATTTCATTCATCGGCCGATATGACTTAATGCTAGAGGTATCCCTTATCCTGAAAGTTGAAGGTCTAGTGGCTGTAAGCCCTATGTACCCTGGACTCACTTAAACATGATTTCATTCATCGGCCGATATGACAATGCTAGAGGTATCCCTTATTCTGAAAGGTGAAGGTCTGCTGGCTGTAAGCGTTAAGTGCCCTAGACTCATTTGAATATCATGTCATACATAAACAAATATGGCTTAAATTTAGAGGATTGCCCTGAAACATGAACGTCTAGTAGCTCTGAGGTCTGTGGACCCATTAAAATATAATTTCACTCAGCGTCCGATATACCGACAGATGAACGTCTGTTAACTCTAAGGTCTAAGGACCCTGGACATAACTGAATATCTTTTCATTCATCACCTCACTTAACGTAACACTGGAGGTTTTCCCTTATTCTGGATCTCTGGTAACTCTAAGCTCAATATATCGTGGACTCATTTGAATATGATTTGATTCATCAACCGATATGGTGCAAGCTTGGAGGTTTTCCGTTATTCTGAAACATGAATATCTGATATCTCTTAGGCCCATGTCCCTTGTTGTCATTTAAAACAAAATTTCATACATGGCATGTTATTCCTTAACGTTGGAAATGTTCCTTATCTTGATATATGGGTGAAGCATGTCTCTAAGCTTTATGTAACCTGGACTCATTCCAACAGGATTTTCTTCATCATCCGATATAGCATAGTTCTGGAGGTTATCCCTAATGCTCATATATGGATCTAGCAATACAGATTAAAACAATAATAGAAATAACTTGTCGACTGAATGAATGATAGCCGCATTCTAAAATTTGTTTCAGGTTACAAGCCATTGGCTAGAAGAAATATTGTTAGAAAAAAAAAAAGATGAGCACTACACTTTTAATTTAAAGTTTATGAGCCATAATGGCCTAAGCCTTAAACAGTTGTTGCTGCTGTTGCTGTTTGTGATGATGAGAATGGTTCTAAGATATCTCTGAGCTCTATGTAACCTTGGTTCATTTGAGTATCATTTTATCCATCACACGATAGATGGAGCACAAGAAACTCTTGACTTTTAAGTGTTCTAGTAATCAGTTAAAATCAGTGAACATTGAAAAGCTTAATCGTTGTGGAAATTATACAGTGAGTTTGCATTGTGTAGCATTGTGACTCATGAATTTCGCTGTAAATTATTCCTTGCAAGGGAACTATCACTACTCACGCCGCTATGCACCTGAAATTGTGATTGTATAATGTCTGCTGTATGTAAACCATGTGCTTCGGTATAGATCCTCGTCACCCGAAACTGAAGTTCGAATAATGTTTATCTTACTAATTGTCCTGCGTAATAATTTTACTCACCTGAGTCATGCTTCCTGTTATCTTTTCCTTATTTACGTAATCCAACGTCAAGTCTAATCGGACGATAAATAAAATGGGTGAGATGACACTCAGATGAGCCCTGACCCCGCATACCTTAGAGCTGCCCGACATTCGTCTTTAAGGATAAGGAAAAACCAAGATTAAAATTATTTCCAGGTGAATCACCACGACGTAGTTTCGAACTTGGGACAACTTGATTATGAGGCATACGCGCTACCATATTCGCTACCGAGGCGGGCTTTCTGTTATTTGACTCTTCCAAATAGATGAATACATATATTTTATCTTTAACGAACAAACCAACTTATAACCCTCACTGTAAAAATATGCAATATACTGGTCGAATGTCAATTCGTGAGTTCCTCTGGAGAAACTTAAGAAAAGCATTCATGCGCATAAATAAAATAAATAAGTAATCGAATAAATAATATATACATAACTAATTAACTACATAAACAATTAAATAAAAATTGGCAAAACCATATACCTAGTCTTCTAAGCCAGGGTAAAAATATTTTCAATTTTAATGTTTATTAACTTTTGTAAAATTGATGCCAAATTATTCTGCAGATATTAAAACTACTCCTACTAAAAGTAAATAGACACAGCATTAAAATAAAGTACAACTATAAATATTAAATAAATAGATATTAATATATTATATTTATTATTAATCTATATTATATTCTAAATATATTATTTTATACAAAATAAAACAAATACAATGATAATCATTTTTGAAAACACAAAAAAGATACCTAAACTTTCTTTCTTCTTATTTTCACTCGTTTCGCTATTTTGAAACCTTATATAATTTAAAACTTTATATAAGTATATATAACTTTAAATAACTACTACGGTAAAATTAGCAATAATCAGAAAAATTACTATACGTAAATTATTACTGATATCCAGCTATTAATAAAACAAAGAAAATCTACTCGTAAAACCTGGCCCCAAATTGCGTTGGTAACCAGCACAGCATAGATATATTTTATTTTTAATGATGCCTAACAGAAGTAACAAAGACATTCCACAACATTTCTTATCTACATTACACAATCAAAACTATAAATGAAAAGAAATTACTAATTCTTTATACTAATTATTAATCCTTTAAATATGCTATTAAACGCACCTTCAACGTTAATTTTACAAAACTGACTTTGTCGCCATCTTGGAAAACGAAGCCTAAATTAATTGCTAGCATATATTACTTATTACTTAATTAACTACTACAATATTTTGAAAAACCAACCATTTTAATGTCTTAAACCAACACTGCCTTCAACACATTTTGTTTATTAACGTGTATGATAAGAACTTTTCCTCCGTTATGTTATGTAAATGATAATTTCTCAAATAAGTGTATTCAATAGGTCAGTAAAGTTCTAAGTTCTTCGCCATCAAATGTATTTAAATAAATGTATAAATCAATACTCGCTCGTCGTGCTGGTTGGCTGTATTTAGCCAGAAGGTTTTTGCTACGTGCCCACCCGTTAAGGGTTTTACCGCAGATAAAGTTTGTTCGGGATGTTGTAGGGTGTCTGGTGTGTTTTTAGGTTGGAATTAATTTATAAGGATACAGTAATTGTACCTTGGGAATGAAAGGATAGGATGCAATGCCTAGCACGCTGGTGTTTTGTTTCTGAAATTTAGGTTGGTAATTTTGATGTCAAACAGCTTAGGAGAATATGTGGAGCTCAACTTTAGCTTCTGTTGGAATTAGCTCCCGGGTTATCTTGGGTGCCCCCAAGCCATGCGGGGTACCCGATGTAGGCTAGAGCGACGTCTAGTGGGGTCATAATCTCCCATATAAATCAATAACAATGAATTTGTGGCAAATATACAAAGTTTAGCAGATCTTCAGTGTAGAATGCAATATTTCTTATTCCTCAATATTCTTTCCTCTATGCGATATATATTCCGCTTGCAATTGTTAGCATTCAGGAT
>CM060950.1:124946778-125072694 GCA_030765055.1 Mantis religiosa
CTGTTAGTGAATTTAATATGGGTTATAAAGATAGACTGAAAGTTAAAGCAAAAGTTGCAGCAGGCAAAGTAAGTCCTGTTAGCAAGAAAATTAGCAGTATTAGGGATAGGTGAAAGCTAAAACAAGGTGCTCAGAGTTCATTGAGCAAATATAAATCTGCCAAGCAGCAGTTAAAGGTGACTAAATTAAAAGAAGAAGAGGATAATAAACTAGCTGAGTGGTCTTCATATAGTGCAGGAGGGTTTAGAAACAGAAAAAAAATGTTGTTTATATTTAGAGCTTCTAACTAGATTTTTCTTCATGTCCAACTTGTAGTATTTTTAATACTCCTTACAGTCCAGACACTAAAGTTTTCAATGAATTTCTTTAAGTTTTGCATATATGTATATTCCTAGATAAGTTTTCAATAAAAATTGGTATCACTATGGCTGTATATGAAAAAATTAATAATGATTGGTATTGAAAAAAGAAAACTGACAAAACTTCAAGAAAATTCTATCATATTCCTTAAATTTTCTCTTTCAGAACCATTAGACATGGGCAAATGAGTATATACATATATTGTTTTGTAACTATTATCTAAAGGAACAAGAATCTAAAGTTCCAATCATTTATAACAAAAATTGTAGAGAAATGTAAAGAAATTGCAGCAAAAAATTAAATTATCATTTTTTTGGTAAAAACTATTGTAGATACAAAAATTATTAAAAAAGGGCCAAAGGTAACCAAATTAAAGAGAAAGAAGGTAATAAGATAGCTGTAGGGCCTGCATATGATGCATGGAGTTTTCAAAGTAAAGAAAGTAGTGTAATTTCAATCTAAATCTTTAAATTCATTTTTCTCCACATTCAATTTTTGAACATTTTTGCATCTTCAAAATGCTCCAACTTCTGCAATTCTCAACAAATTTGTATTAAACTTTGCATACATATTCCTAAATAAATGTTAATAAAAGTTGGTATTTTTGTTTATTTAAATTAAATAGTTTATTTATTATTGAATTTTAAATCTCAAATTGCAAAAAAATTAAGAAAAATTTAATATATTCACACATAAAAATTTTTTTCTCAAAAAATACTTGATATACACTTTAAAAGTATAGCAACTTTTATAACTGATGTACAGAGAAACCTGAATCTAAAATTTAAAGTTTCTAAAAGAAAAACTGTATGACCTGGGACTTTTTATATAACATACAAAAGTCATACTATAAAAAGCACTAAATAGTTTTTTGTAAAAAAACTATTTATGATAGAAATATGAATTTTGAAAGCTTCACTAGATTCCCTATACCCCACCTAATGACAAAATTTCAAGCAGTTCTGATGTAAACTCTGGATTTTAGCATTTTTCACAAATGCCTCCCCTTAAGGTTGGAAATGTTCCTTATCTTGATATATGAGTGAAGTATGTCTCTAAGTTTTATGTAACCTGGATTTATATATTTGCCTTTTTGCTTCTTCATATCCATGCGAACAGGTGCTTTCAGCTATAACTTTTTTTTTAAATGTAGCATGTCCCAGATGCTATTGATGTGTACTACTAAATCTAGGTACCTAATACTCTCAAATGAAAAAAAGGAAATCACAAATGGACGTAAATATGCACAGCGCTTTCGTTACCGCTTTACTTCATTTTTAAATTTCCCTGTTATTTATTTTTATTTTGATCTCTCTGGAAAATATTCGTGTAACCTACTAAAGTTCGAATTTTTTATTTGTTTTACAGAAAAACAAAACATCAATATTCCTGTGTTTTGGAACACATCCTTCATAACGAAGAGAAATATATATCTACATAGCAATTGCAAATTGCGCGTCATCTGTAACTCCCAGCGGGTACTTGGTGTTTCAGGAGACTTCCGCTGTGTGCCGCTATGGTGGAAGAAACCCGCGGGACATTGAAATCTCAGTTGGTGTATCCGGATAGCTTTGCAGACTTTTCTTCTCAGTTTTAAATATTGCTTTGTGCACCACGTACATACATAGTCGTAGAGGAGGAATTGCATTATATACAAATTATATTTGGAAATTTTACTGGTATATATGTTTTGCGATTTCATGTTTTCTAGGAAAGCTTTACAGCAAAATTCAAAACTGGAAATTCGGTTAAACACCAAACTGGTATTTTCACTTTGGCTTTCTTGATTAACGTTATAATTCCTGCAGTCGTCTTTTTTCAGAGCTCGATTAAAGAAAAATATTTTTACGTCCGCTGGACTGTTATAGTGCATCATGGGGCACTTTCTATGTTCTCAGATGTTTTCATTAGATATGTCACATTATATTGTACATATTGGTCTCATACAACGCATTTAAACTGACAAGTTTAAACATAAAAGTGCCTTTAATAATTATAGTAGTATCTGCAAATTTGTAATAAATTATTTATTTAAGTGTCTTAAAATGTAAGTTAATATTCCGTACTACATACACATGAGAACAGAGGTGTCCAGTTATGATGCTATGAATCTATTACACCGAATAATGATAAACAAAACTAGATCGAACTAAATGCTGAATTTTCTTCTGTACTCAGATCAGAATATTATTTGGAAAGTCCTGAGTTCTTTCATAAGTAATGTCGATTGTTCATTGGGATTTATATCACAGCTATGGGCACCATACTTATAGCCTGCAATAGTTTTTCACAAATATTCACGTAACAGAGGAGGGATTTGAATGGATATATAAAACAGTTGAATTCGTTAGTCTTATAGAAGTCTCCATGCACCTTCCTTCCGGAATACAATAATTCTTCTCCGTTTTTATTGACTTTAAATATAATATAGCCACAGCTTACTATACCTCACATTTGGGATATGTCATACATTAAAAGAAAACATCACTATTCCAGTGTTTTGGTAAAGTTTCTTAATAACTAAAATATATTGATATAAACATAGCAATTACAACTCTAAATATACCTTTCTTAAACAAAAGCCTATAATTACTTTTTTAAACCTTACACTATCACTTTATATTGTTATTATAATAATTTGAATGACCAACAATGGAACAATGTATTGAATTACGTGTAATAATTTTAATCTAAATTTATTAATCAGTGATCTTTCTTTACAGATCGATTGACAGTTTCTGTACTTCGTCTGCTGAGCTGTCCTTGTGAATCATGGGACACTTTCTATGTCCTCAGATGTTTTTATAGGCATGTCATATTATGAACCTTTGCTAAGTTATACTTTACTTATTTATTTTTACAACGGATTTAAAATAACAAGGTTAAACATAAACATGCCGTTAATAATTATAGTAATTAATATAAATGTGCAATAAATTGTTTATTTAACTTGCGTAAATTCTCTATAATATTATCGTATTCACTTCAGTTCTAAATCACTAAATATTACTTCAGAAAATTCTCTTTGAATTATTTAATACTCAAAACCGAAATCGTAAATCAGAGAGATATAAGAGAACGATCCACTGTGTAAGTAAGGTAGTCTTTGACTCAGGAACGCGGGGAATATTAACAGCACTCAAAACTTAGACAAACCTGGTCGTAAACAGTTGTATGAAACAACTATAATATCGATATACTAATTAGTACATTAAATACAGGGAATACCTGAACGAAAGGGATATAGTACAAAATTGACCAGTATCAGCTGAGGATAAGAGCAAGAGCTCTTGAAACATGTCCTGTGAATAAACAGGTGAGTGAAGCAATGTGTCAATATATTCTCGATTCAATTTTGTACTAGTTTGTGCTTCACTGTCCCTACGCTTCTTTCAAGTTTATACTTTGAAAGGGATATAAACTATTTCAAATATTAGGTTTGAATTTTCTATAATTTACTACTTTCCAGGACTAATTCACTGTGATATAACCCACGTTTTGTGTCCCGTACTTCGAAATATCATTCCTCAGTCACCTAGCCAGTCACTGTATCTATGAAGAATCGTACTTTTGAATACTTTCACAGTTGCTTAGTTAACATTCTGAACTTTAATAATTAATGATACAATAAGTCCGTTTGTTAAAATGATCAATGCGGTTACCGTTATAGTGTACACCTATTCACGTGGTATATGTTTAGTACAATACGTGGCAATAATAAAGGTACTAACTGATAATATGTTGTGAGAATATTAGAGTCTAAGTAATATTATATTGTACATGTTTAGGTAATTGACATATTGTACATTATTGTAATTGTATTTGTACTGTTACTCACTCGCCACCAAACCACTAAAGCAACACTACATGAAATCACTAAAATAACACTAGACCAACCCACGAAACAACACTACACATACCGTCCTAATACCAAGTGCCTCGTTATAAATAATGATGGGATTTTAAGAGAACTTGGACACCGCATCCGAGTACTGAAGCGCTGACCCAAATTACCTTAAGGGCATATGTAACGGTTCCCCTTGGTCATAAACATAAAGTCACTTAATATATGTTGTATCCAAATAATATTAGGTTAGCATAGATATTCTATACTGATTATTTGGCATCGAAAGAAAATACACAGCTATTACAGCAAAACACATTATAGTAGATAGGGCATATATATAATAAGTGTTTGATGGACTAGAAATGTAGATGAACGGAGAAACAGAAGTATGAGGTCCCTCAAGGTTGAGAACACAGGTCGGTCGGCTTTCTTCATAACAAAGCCCACCCCTAGGAACAATACCTGCGAACAATGTGAAGGATCGGTCTGCCGTCCTGTACTCTCTTTCACGCCAATACGTACGTGATCGATACAATGCAGTTCCAGATTATCCGAATTCCTAAACTTTCGCATCGTACGTGCTTCGGAATTAAGTAAGTGGACGCTGTGGGAAACTTTCTATCAACGTTCGGTCATGCGCACATACTATGGTTTACTATGGTTTAAACTCGAAATGGAAACCAACCAATTACAGTTTAGAACTTACACGCGAGATTCACACAAAAATTCAGAATGTAATGGTAGAGGGGGAAATCCAGGAGATAGTGGATCCATGATTTTGATAGCTGACACACTCTATCTCGGTCGGGTTGTAGTGAAAGCACGCCGTACGTATCAGCGCGGCAAGAGTACCTCGAATACACAACACATGGATCAGTGCATGTTGATAACAGAAACACTCTATCGGTCGGGGCGCAGTGAACTCACGTTATATATACAAGTGCGGTAAGAATACATCGAATACACAACACACGTAAATAACTCTGTCGTTACCGCCAAACACATCACATGAGTCTGCAAACAGCAACTTTCCAGGTGGCGAGTGAGGTACCTAATTACAATTGTGAATAAATCGATCATGGAAGAGTCGAGGTGTTTTCTTCGCTAACCACACCACACCCAGTCAGGACGTATCCCACACCCTGGACCAAAGAAGAGAGTCAATGCAGAGCGAACCCCGAGGAAAAACCCCGACCGGTCCAGTAAACCTCATACATCCATAACCCTCACACGTCACCTTTCCTACTTTATGAGGTGTTGAGTGCTGGGAGGACTCAACCAGGTTCCAAACAGGCAGAACCGCCTCACCTTCGAACAGCGCCGGGCGCTGATAACCTTGAAGTTGAGCGCCCTTAAACACAAATCATCATCATCATCATCTTCTTCTTCTTCCTCTTCTTCGAGCAGCGAAATCTGGCTATCCCGTCATTTGAATCATCGCCAACGGCCCCAGACTCACGCAAACTTTCCAATTTCGCATGCAGACCACCTGGACCAGGTCTTCTGTAACCATCACCGCTTTCGAGAGCTCGCATGTATAAACTTACTTGCACAAACTCACAAGTTACAACTGGCCTATTCCATGAACGACAATAAGGAACTCCTCCCCATAGACATTCTTATTGGTGGGGATTACTATTGGAAAGTGGTGATGGACGTTTCACCAATAAGAATCTCTGCAACACTGGCGCTTGTCCCGTCCCATTTTGGCTCGATACTAAGTGGGAACCGATCGGGCGTCACTACGGGTCAACGGTAGTCAACTACGTCCACTCAGCTCTGTCAGAAGCCCCTCTGGACGACGACCTGAGACATTTCTGGGATCTGGAAACTTTAGGGATAAACCAACAGCAAGATCGACAGATGAATTCCAAGGATATGGCAATCCTTCAAGATTTCAAGGATCACTATCTCATTCAAAAGTAGACGGCAAGTAGCTTCCCTCCCCAAGAAGGAAAACTTCATTTTGCCCAGCAACCAATGGAACACGGAGAAGCGATTCTGTTCATTAGAAAAAAAGGCTGGACAAGAATTACAACATAAAGAAAGTCTATCATACACAGATGATAGATTATATTGCCAAGGAACATGTTGAACTGGTTCCTACAACCGCCACACAAACTGAGAGCCTCTACCTGCCCCACAAGCTAGTTAAAAAGGGGAAAACTGGGAAGAAAAACGAGAGCGGTTTCCGATGCATCATCCCACGAAGGGAACGTATACTCGCTCAACGATCTCCTTGAGATGGGACCAAATTTACTCCCGGAGATACTTTCAATACTCTTGAAGTTTAGGACATACCCAATGGCTATCATTGGTGACATATCTCAGGTGTTCCTGCAGCTCATACTGGAAGAAAGTGATTGATATTTGACCAGATTTTTCTGGTACAAGGGACTAACAACGACGAGGGAGCCCATGCGACCACGAGTGAGGTCACAACGTATCGCTTTTTTTTTTTTTTTTTTTTTTTTTTTTTTTTTTTTTTATAAACAATCAGGATCACAAAGGGGAAAGGTAGAGTGGGTGGGCTGGTTTTACTTTATTTATTCATGTGTGGTTACATTTTGTTGCAACATTTTAGAAAGAATCGGTGTGCGCACCCGTGCAAAAGTTAGCAAGTGAGATCTAGTTGCTCATTTAAATCGGTCCATACCTCATGATATCTACGCATTTTGTATCGCTCTGCTCTGAGCCACTTTTTGAATGCAAATAAATTAGGATAATCTGCACTCAGGCAATAATGGTAGAAAGCCATTATCAACCACATTTGTGTCCGTGCAGTGTTGCCTTTCTTAATGTTCCAGGATAGAATTATTGACACTGTCGTATATTCCGCCCTGCTTCCAACCAGCACGCCGATTTTATGTTTAGTCCATTTCCAGATCTCAGATATGTTTTTGCAGGTGGTAATTCTGTGTATCTGCGTGTCCACTTTTCCACAACGTTTACACCATGGGACTGTTGCTAAATTATGTTTACATTTCTTTAATTCCGTTGGGATTAGTTCATTCACAAAGAAGTACACGGACACTTTCCAATCAAGAGGAACGTAAGTTTTTTGAAAAATTTTCCATATGCGATCCCATGTTGTATTTGGATATTTTGCAACAATTGCTGGCACAGTCAAATACTCTTTTAACAACTCGATGTACAATTGTTTGGTCGTAAGGCATCCTGACTCCGTTGTAATCAATGGCAATAGATGTTGATAGTCCTTTACTACCTGTCGAAATGCAGAAGGTGGGGTCGTATCTGAGGACGTCAGGTAATGAAGGTAAACTAATAGATAATACTGTAAATACATGCATAAGTAGGGGAAACTAAAAGCAGCCTTAGGTGGTGAGAAAATAAACTTAAAAACATTGATGAAGCCTGGGACTTAAGTACTTACGATAGTAAGTTGCCACAAATGGTGTATCTCAGATGTGAGAGCCCCTAGTGGTCTACCGGGGAAATATATGAGTCAACTGGAGAATTTAATGTCAGGACAGCACGTTGGCCATGGTAGCTCAAAGGTTAAGAGTGACTGGACGGAAACCAGGAGATCCGTGGTTCAAATCCCAGCCATGGCATTGAATTTTTCATGTTGACTCTATATATCAAAAACCTTAGCCTATATATGACTAGTGTGGAGAAATAATTAATTTCCATCAATTAACTAAAATAATAAGAGTTAAATGATGAAGTCTGGGACTTAAGTACTTATGATAGTAAGTTGCCACAAATGGTGTATCTCGGATGCGAGAGCCCCTAGTGGTCTACCGGGGAAATATATGAGTCAACTGGAGAATTTAATGTCAGGACAGCACATTGGCCATGGTAGCTCAAAGGTTAAGAGTGATCCGTGGTTCAAATCCTGGCCATGGCATTGAAATTTTCATGTTGACTCTATCTATCAAAAAGCTTAGCCTATATATGGCTAGTGTGGAGAAATAATATTTCATCAAAATTGTCAGTATGTAACATACTAAATATTTCTGATAAAATAAAATGTAAAATACTGGCTAGACTATTTATAGTTATGCATTTTAATATTCAATATATTTCTTGCAAAACTCTGGCTCTTGAGCAACTAGTTAATGAATTAAATTCTCATATTTGTACCATTACTGAACATGGTATATTAAAGGAACAATTAAAGTATTGTAGATTGCAAATTATAAAGTCACTGATGCTTTTTGTAGGTCGTTTTGATACTGACATGTCCCAAAGTAAGTGTAAAAAACTTAAATTTAAGCAATTTTTGCATTAAAAAAGTATTCAAAGTAGTAGGAATTAAAGTAATTATGAAATGTTTCACTATTGTGCTTAATGGGATTTATGGACCACCATTAACAGAATTTTTTAAACAATCAACTTGCTAGAACTTTGGTGTTCCAGGTGATCAAGTTTCTCCAGAGATGAGAATATGGTGGCAATCCAATGAGGCTAAGTAAAATACTTTCTTCCAAAGGAATGTCAAAATTCATTAAATATAAAATAAGACCTGAAGCTTTCCTGGCGACGAATATGCTCACTAAATTAAATATGTTTCAAATTTCTTTATGTAAATGTTTTCTTAATTCAAGTGAGCTGATTTTAGTAGTTGGGTTTTCTGCTCTATGTTGTGGTGATGATTCCAGAAATGTGCGGCTACTGCAGATTTATGTGTTTCTTTTTTACTGATGTTCCTAAAGTGTACTTTTAATCTAGCTTTTTTTTTGATGAGGTTTTTTATATTGAATTGTTTACTGGTAGATTTTTAGTGAACTTAGCGTTACCCTGGCACCAGTAAACAAATTCAGTATCAGAAACCTCATCAAAATCCAAAAATAGACAAAATTCCTCTGATAAAGAAATCTGGCATTTGTAGAATTAATTGCTCAGACTGCAATAAGGTATACATAGGAAAGACGAACTGTAACATTGGAACAAGATTAAAAGAACACTTTGGGAACATCAGGCAAAAATAAGTAGATAAATCTGCAGTAACTGCACATTTCTGTGATCATCACCATAACGTAGAGCAGAAAATCCAACTACTAAAATCATTTCACTTGAATCAAGAATTAAACATCTGGGAATATATTTATATAAACAAATTCAAAACACATTTAGTGAATTTTGACATTCCATCAGAAGAATATATTTTACTTTTACTCATTTGATTGCCACTAAATGTCTCATCTCTGGAGAACCATGATCAGCTGGAACACCAAAGTTCTAGCCAGTCAACAATGTTTTTGATAATGCCTTCAAGTGGAGGTGAAACACGTTGAAAGAAAATTTATGGTATGTGAAGTACAGGTGTAGTCTCAGTCGACATGAGTAATTATTTAGCTACTATTAAATACTTCCCCGATGGATGTCAGGTGTATTGTTGACAATGTGAGAAACATGTATGACATTTCCATCAACTGGCATAAATAAATGTATGACTATATTTATGACTAATAAAGTGAATTAATAAAAAAATGATTGAATATGATAATTGATATGTTTGTCCAGCGTTTCATTTAGAATATATTTTCATATAATTTCATGGCTTTCTTAGATAATACAATATGCAATTAATATGACATACAGTAAAATTTTAATATTCAAATAATGACATTTATTATGTATATAAGGATTACACACACTCTGAAGACTAAACAAATGTAGTTAGCAGATAGTTCAGGAGGATTTTAGTACTTTGGCACATATTTCCTATTATGATTCTGGGAAACACCAGCAGGAGAGGTTGAAGTAAAAGTAAAAGTGAAAACAAAGTAAAAGTAAAAAGAGGTTGAAGTAAAAGTCAAATCATAAGGTGATTTGATCCAGGACAGTAACCTCAGGCACAGAAGTCTCTAACATTTCCAGATATTACATCTTGACACTGGCTGGTCCATCTCTTCTTATAAAGAGGATTCTACTAAGCATATGAATTAGTAGCAAAATCACAGAATACTTGAGATGATCAGTTGTGATGACATTAACGCTTCACTTACTTGGTGTAAATGGGCATAATCTGAGTACATTCATATCATCTTCAACTTTGGCCCTACTGGTGTACTGAGCTGGGAAATCACTACATATACTTCTGTTCACATGGAGACATCTGGTGGTCAAGATAACATGAATATATTGAGATAGTATTTCAAAATGCATTACTACTGTAATGTACAATATTTTAAAACTCAGTATTACTGGGGCAGTATTGGAGGCAGTATTTCAAAACTCATAATGCAGTCTCTATTTTCGTAAACATGTATTTTCTCCCATGCTAACTTCTTTGTAGGGTGAGGTAGTTGAACATTTGGCTCAGTGCTCTGATTGGAAGAAAAGAGAAGGGCTGATACTGCTGGTTTATCAGTGTGCTTTTGTTCAAGGCATCTCAGATGTTCTTCAAGTCTAGTTTCTAAGCTTCATTTGATTTTTCCAATGTAGAGCTGTGAGCATTCTGTAAATGTCTGATTTTTTGTGAGGTGAGATTTTGTCTCTTAACAGATGTGCCAATAAGGTTCACATTGCTTTATCTGTTGCATGCTGTATCTGTTGTATGCTGCCAACTTTATTCAATGTTCTTTAGGATATTCTGAAATTTTTTTCTGCTTGAGAGCATAAGTGAATCCTTTGAATTGAAGATCTTCGTTTTGTGTTTGCAATGTAGTTGTCTTTCTTAATACTTTATGTCTGTTGCATTTTATTATTAGTTTGTTAATAAATTTGGTAATACATCCATTGTGAATTGTTGTGGAGATAATATGTTCAAATTCCTTTTGTTATTCTGCTTTGGTGAGTGGAATATTCATTAGTCAAAGTACTAAGCTATGGAGTATTACATTATATACAATTGAAAACACAATATAAATACGAAAAATATGCCAAAAAAAGCAATTTTATGGTCTGTAATAAGTTGTATATTCACTTGCTCCTGAGCTTAGGTAAATAAGTGAGAGTAAGTGGGAAGTATACCTGTTTGTGAGCAAGAAGTCAATATTTCCAGCATCTACTATCATGTAAGGATTTTAGTATACCTTTGATGATACAGTGTTTTCTTGGTTCTCTTGTACAGTGCAGAGAACCTGTGAAATGGGTTACCATATGTTTTAATGACCTCATACATAGTCAAAATGTTATCAATATTTAATATTTTTAAATTTTTTAAAGTTATATATTTAATTCATTTGCTAATTTATTTGATTTCTCCAGAAATTTTCCTAAGTTTTTCTGTAATAAAAATATTGATGTCACCTCCAAAAGCATTAAAATTGGTACATAGGTCATTTACATATAATAAAAATACTCCCTCCAAGCAGCATATTGATTTCCCTCTTGATGAGAAACAATTTTGTATATTGTTAATGTGCTGTCATCTCCTATATTTCTAATATTTGGTAACCATGTTTTCAGGATTGGTTAATGTTCATGAGTTTACATAGATATTCTATAAGTACAATTCAGGCTGTTCCATGGCTGTTCCATGGCTGAGTGGTTAGAACGCTCGACTCTCACCAAGGCAGCCCGGGTTCGATCCCATGTGACTGCAAAGTGAGACTTGTGGTGGACAAGATGGCGCTGGGGTGGGTTTGCCCTGGGATCTCCGGTTTCCCCCTCCATTTCATTTCACCGCTGCTCCATCTTCATGTTATATATCATCAGTGTCAGTGCGTATGGTGCTGCATGTAGTATAAACAAGCGTTAAACACTACACATTTCATTTCTAAGTACTGCAGCAATATCAAACACAAAAAAATCAAATAGGTAAAGAAGACATCAAACTTACCAGGACTTTAGATGGCAGCACAACACCAAGCCAGATGCAGACACGGGATGCATCATCAGTCTACCACAGAGCTGACGATAGGGGAGAAGTCCCCAGAAACTAGTCTTCATAAAAAACTTGTAAGTGGAGCAAAGTATATACAAGGTTGACTCACTTGCCTAATTTTAGGTAAAGAAGAATCTATATGGACAATACTCTTAGAAATAAACAGCAAACATTTATTAGAGAACTGAAAATGAACTGTCATTAAGTACAATATTATGGATTAAACCATTAGATCATTAAAGTACCATGCAGAAGATTGATCTCAACATTTTGCTGATTGAGAACTTATACCGCATTCGTCTTAAGAAACACACTTTTTGTATTAATTCGCACCCACGTGCACAAGCGTGACAGAAGACAGTTACACTTTCGTCCATGTGTTATGCCATATTACATTCAAACAAGTTGTATGCACAAGAGTAGATTACCAGTAGGTTTTGTTCATGCAAATTGCTTACAGGAAAGTGTGCTTCTTAGGATGGCAGGAATATAGATAGCTTGGATTTCCCTTCAGAGCAAGAGTGTCACTGCAGAGTAAAACATCTGAGAAAAAATTTGATGCGTTGGATTCAGATGAACTTCTCTACTCACTGCTATTCATTCGTATATAGCTTCTACAAACTTTTCTTGCAAAACTTTATTTTTCAGTTTTGTGTTAATCAAATTAACATTTTCAGAAATATTTTCATTGTTGGTTGTACAAAGAGGATACAGAAACTGAAGCAATAGCCAATGTTTAAAAGTGAGTCACTATATACTTGCCTTGTTATTCTACACTGTTTTCATTACTTGAAACAGCTGAATGGGATCACTTGAAAGAGTTACAATATATTTAACAAACTCAAACCAGTAACAACTATTTTTGGAAATGGTTGATGCTGCAAAACAAGGTATTTGAAATAAGTAGTATGTTTTGTGCACTAAGATTCTATTTTTTGTGGTTTACCAGTTATACAGTGTTACCCAAAGTTCCTTCTGAATGAAGAGGACTCATTGGCTTCCATAAGATTATTAATTATCTAACTATTTTATATATTGTGACTTTGTGGGTTCATAGAATGAAAAGTCCAAGTTGCATAAATTCAAAATGTTCTTTATTTCCGTAGAAATACTCTGTTCAATCCTTATGTAACAGCATTACGTCACATACACAATCACAGTCTACCAAGGTCGATGACCACCACAACAAACAGCATTCTGATTACATCTGTTTACAACAACAGCTCTCGTTACAACACTTTACAACTGTTTACTCCTGTTTATGGCTGACTCTCGGCGAGTCATCGCTTCCTTAAATACCTCATTGATAATTCGAGACTGTTCTGTAACAATAAAGAAATTGAATGTTCTATCAATCAAGGTGTTACCAGAATGTTCTAACTTTATCTGTTTTGGCATGCCTTTCATCTCAGCGCTATGTTTATCTGTTCCGGCATACTCCTTATCTTCGGACTGCCTATCAGTTCCTTGTGTACACAAGCCGCATCATTGCGATCGGGTTCGCGAAACTATGTATATGGTACTATAATCAAAACTTTTGCAAAAATAAAAAAAATAAAACAACGAAAACCATTGCATGTAAAGGGTAATTTGTGGTAGAACATTTTCTTGAAAATATTCATGTGCTTATCTTTGGAAGATATAGAACTTAAATAACAGGTTAGGTTAAAATATAAAATGAACTGATTGAGAACATTAAACAACACTCACTTTTTAAATTTCCTGGGAAATTTTCTATTTTAATGTGATTCCAAAAATACTGTCATCAACTTCCAGATGTACTGATATTTAACTGATCTTAGGTCCCCTCTTATTTCTAGTATTTAATAACTTTAGTTTTGCCTAGATTCACAGACAATTTGTTCACTTTAAACAATCATGACATATGGTTAAAAAACATAATTCAATGTAACCATACTATTGTTTAAATTTGTACTGGTTACCAGGATGCTAGTGTCATCAGCGAAAAGAACTGTACTTGCAATGTCCTTTATATACAGTGAGAGGTCATTTATATAGATCAGAAATAGTAAAGGACCTAACAAGGAACCTTGGTACTTCATGAGTTTGGTACTTGGTGCTTGGTACTTTCCAATTTGAAGTTTGTTTTTCATAATCAATATCACTGTCTACTTCAACACTCTTGTTTTCTTTCATTTAGATATGATATAAATCATCTTAAATGTTCATTTTTAAGTCCATAGAATTCCAATTTTGCCATAAGAATGTTATGATTAACACAGTCAAAAGCCTTTGCTAGCTCACAGAAAATTCCACCTACATATCTTTTTTCATTTAAGTCAATCAACATTTCATGTGTAATTTTAGATAATTGATGGAAATTAAGCATTTCTTCATACTAGTAGTATACAGACTAAGGGTTTTGATAGAGTCAACATGAAAAATTCAATGCCATGTCATGATGGCAAGTTGGTCATGATAGCTTAATGGGTAAGAGCAACTGGACAGATACCAGGAGATCCATGGTTCAAATCCTGGCCATGGCATTGAATTTTTCATGTTGACTCTATCTTATCAACTTCATGGTAATTTGAATAGTTATAAATAAAAGCGTTGTTAACAGTGAAGCTAATTTCATGTATATAGACTAAAACTGAGTCATACCTTTTAAAACTTGTACTTACAACCAAACAAAAACTTGAACTTATAACATGGGAAAACATTTTTATTGTTAAAAACATTCCACATATTCTAAACTTTGATGTGCCATCAGTGAGTGGTCTACTGAACTTATGTAAAATATCTTCCGAGAGAGGGAACCAATTACAAGAGATCCAGACAACCAACTGTGATGAGTCGCTAATCAGCTGAGGATGAAACTGCAACAGTTTTGAAAACGTTCCTGATTTTGTAAAAGGATGTGAGTGAAGTTACAAGTTTTAAAAGGTATGACTCAATTTTAGTCTTTATTCATGTGTAAGTTTATAAGTTGCATTATTTTTTGATGTTCCCTTTCTGAATCCAAACTGCTCACTGACAAGTATGTTGTTATATTCAAGGTGTTTATGCAGTCTGGTGAGCATTAATTTTTCAAGAACTTTAGAAAAAATTGGCAAGGGAACCATTGGTCTATAATTTGAAATATTATTGTGCTTGCTATGTTTATGTTATTCTGTAAATATTGTAATTGAACATGTCCATTATCTTGTACAAGATACAACGGATGAATAAAGATGAATATGAACCAGGAAACTTAAAAACTGAATGTTGTTTAGTATTATTAATCTATTCATTTTTTAGTTTAATGCAATTGTAACAATACTGTCATCAACTTCTAGATTTATTGATATCAGTTTAGTGTTTATTTGATATTTCATTTTTCAGTTATCCTCTTCACAGACTCAAACATATGCCCACATACACATTTTTTAAATGCCCTTTCTTTATTTACTTAGTGGTTCTCAAAATACTTAATCTAGACATCTCTGTGAAATTTTGACATCAAATTTTTGGATCTAATCTTCTTACTTAATAGGTATGAGGTAAAGAATGTAAAAACTATTCAAATTCAAACTCATAATATTCATCCTTTCTATCTTTTACATGATTATGGATATGCCAGTACAAAATTTAAAGCAGAAAACTAACATAGTAATTGCCTTGATGACAAACCATTCTCCCAGAGTCTGATATATCTGCTAGTGTTCCTGACAGAAGTTGATATAGTTTATTCTGTGTAGGTACTATATTTGTTTGAGAGTAACCTGGGAGATCGGCGAACTCAAAATATAGGGTGCTTCAAAGTTTTCTGACTACTTCTTTCATTCACATTATATATTTAATTATATATTCTGGAGAAAAATATACCATTCACAAGTATTATGTATACCAATGTTTTCTCTAATATAGCTAAGGTTCATTCAATAAATTACAAGATCTCAATCGAACTGTACACTTTTGGAAGAGGCTTCAGAGAAATATACTTCTAATTTAATATTTGTAGCTCGTCCGTTGTGTCTAGAAGAATGACTATCCACAGCGCAAAATGCCTTAATGGCTATGACATTGAATTTTTTGTCTGGCTCTACTCATTCAAACCTTAGCATATACACGGCTAGTGTGGAAGAAATGATTATTTCCAGAGTTGAAAATGTAAGAAAATTCTTCACAGTGTTTACCTTCCACTCAAACTGTGGATGTTTGTGGTAAGAAACAAACCAAAAGGTATTATTTATATACTAATCGGTCATTTAAACATAACACTGGCTATGCTGTTATTTTAAAAAAAGTTATAATTTACAGACATGTAAAAAGAAAACAAAACAACAAAACATTTTAATGAAAAAATATGTGTAAATGTGCCAGAGCTTAAAGCGCCAAAAGAAAGTACGACAATAGCGGTTGATATAAGGGCCAATTTCAGGAAAGTACTTTATCTAGGCTATTAGCCAAACAGAATTCGAACCTACAACCTCTGGATTTGCTGTTACATTGTCATCAGAGCCACAGAAGCATTTTGTCATGTGCACATATGTGCATTCCCTCCCACCCCACCCCCATAAGCGCAAAACAGTTTGCGCGGCGCTCACTTACGTTTATGTACCTACAATTTGAAATATAACTGAACTCAAATACGTAGGTATATATTGGACTTCAGGAGCTAAACATATATACAGGACGCCAATTTGACAACGCGTGCTTTCTATAAGCTTCTATTTTCCCATTCTTTTATGTTTAGCGTGGGAGAACACCAGATTTAATGTAATCCTATTCATTGGCAAATTACCATACAAACATTTAATGTTTACTGTAAGAATGTAACTTTTCATTGGAGCTATCTTTATTATCAAACAAATGTTATGGATTAAAAATAAGCAGTACCAACCAATAAGGGAAATACGCAAAAAAAATACTTTTTATACAAAGAATTGGTGTATATAACGGTATTCTTAGAGATATCAATTGTATTAACCGATTTGCACATTGGGTTTCCGTATTAGTTTAGTGTTTCATTTAATAGCCTCCTGCCTCAGAACGACACCCTATCTCCAGGTTCTGGAAAGGCTGTCGACCTTCCTGCTGACAACATTGTGATTTGATTGTGCGCATGCGCTTGCGTTTGGCAACTAGGTCGCATTTCAAAAGGAAGGATTTGACAGGTGCACAACGTGGAATTTGGTTAAGGTGGGAAATGTGTGCTTCATTCCAAATAATTGTGTGTGAAATCAGGCAATGTATATTTTAAATGTGATTCAACTGTGTTGGACTTAATCAACGAAATAGACACCAGTTTCTGTAAAATGGAAGCTACCTGATATACCTGGTCATATAACCAATAGACGTGAAATACAATCAACATGGCTTCTTGTTTATGATGTATCCAAAATGTATGTGAGAAGCCAGAAGACTTTGTGCACGGGGGGGCTACTAAATATGTTATTTCGTGGGAAGAGAAACTTTGTTGTTAAAGTTATGTCATAATGCTGAAATCTGGCCAGAAAAGGCCCAGTACCCCAAACAAGACGAAACCAGGAGCTGTTGGTTCCCCTGATGCTGCGGAGCACTGGCGACAGGGTGTTCGTGAAACAGTTATCACTGCTCGACCAGACGGTAGTTTAAACTTTTCTGTTAGTGGTGGATCTGACAATGGAGAATTTGCGTATGTGAGTAGTATAGTGCAAAACAAAGTGAATTATGTAAGTGGAAAGCTGAATGAAGAGGATATTCTGTTAGAAATACAAGGGCAAAAAGTCGCAGGTTATACTCAACGAGATGTTGTGGCTTGGTTGAATCACTGCTGCAGAAATGGCAATCCAGTCGTGTTGAAGACAATCGATTCTGGTAGGTTATTTTGTTTTTATTTAAAAGCTGTAGCTGTTCACATTCATAATTTTCACATTAAGCATCACTTCTTAAGCAGCCATAACCTAACACCTATCACTAGACAGCCTGGAATCTACTTCACTTTTACACTGCTAGTTTCTTAGAATGGTGTAAGAGAATCAAATGTTATCATGCCAATGGTGTATAGCTTTAAAGTTTATTTCATAAAAGTTGGCTGGATGACTTCATGGATATTTGACAGCTAGTACTACTCCAAATTCAAATTCATGTGTGCTTGAATTCTTGGTCTTTGGCTCTAATTTGTGTAAACATTAAGGGAAATAAACCTTCTGTTGCAAACTTTAAACCAAGCTGTAATACATATGCTTAATAAAATTAATTTGTTACTGTGTTTGTTATTTAGGAGACAAATGTGATATATTTTAGTTGACAGGGCTTTTGTAGATTAAGTCTCAAAGAAAAGAGTTTTGAAGTGATAATTTGACATGTCAATATTCCGCTCCTAAATAATTTTAAATTTATTGGAGCTCATGAATTAGGACAACCTAAGTGTCACTGGTTTGTTGTTTTTTAGAATTAATAGTTACAGGAAGGTTAGTTTACACAAAGTTCTTCATTTTTTTATGTGCAAATATATTTTTAGATATAAAATTATGGTAATCATATGTCTCCATGATAGAGTTTCAACTCGACAAAATAGGTGTCACTTTGCATTTGACCTTATAACTGCAGACTGATGTGCTATCATGACCACCCAAAGTGACAAAGGGAGGCAGCCTGGGAGCAGCAACAAAACCATAAGGGTCTTATCACCAGGATGTCATTTTTCAACACCTTACCAATGTAAAATATTAGATATGTGACAGATTCTCAGAGTAGGGGGGATATTTTATGGCTATATTATTGTGAAATTTTTTCATTAAATTAATTAAACCTTCAGTGAGTTTCACTAATAAGCAGATGTTAGGTGAGAGATTAGTTTTGTTTCCTTTTTTTCTATCTGTTGTTTCATTAGTTTTAGTTTTACTTTTTTGAAGAAAAAAAAGCTTCATACTTAAATCATAACACTGATCAGTAGAGGGCAGTTTGTGCCTCTGCTGTTGAAAACAAGAATACTGCTGTCTTACTGCATACTCATAAAATAACTTGAGGTTAGCTTAGGTTAGCTTGCTGTAAGTAGTTTTGAGAAAACTATGGATTTATATATTGCATTGGCTTTCCTCTGTATTTACTTTGTAGGTAAAGTATGAAACTTCTACCTATTTTTTAAAGTATGATTTAAACAAGAAATTAGTTCATTTTCTTTATATAGACAATACATTTAAAGCATATTCTTATTACAGTCTGGGGTTTGAATGACTGCTAACAGAAGCAGTCATTTGCGGCGTATTGTAATGATCAGCAAAGAATCCTTTTTACACTTTTTACATCTCAGCGGCAGAACTGTGGATAGTACTGTTGCTTATTATAATATGAAATAGGGTTTACTACATAGCTGTTGTTCAAAGATGAAACAGTTTATAAACTTTTAAATAGTGATAATGGTATAATTATTATATATTATATGTTCAGTCTAATTGTAAGTAATTTACAACTCAGCTATTCGTGGATAATAGAATTTGTTTTTATGCAGTATATTGTTACTGAAAAAACAATGCAGTATAATAGCTCTTTTGATAGTATGCCATCATAATTACAAAAATGATCTAAAATTGAGTTGCATAATTAAATTAATTTATGCACAAGTAGGATTTTTATACAAGTAGAAAAAATATGTAAAGACTAAACACGAGTTAATTTATTAAATTAATTAAAAATATATCTGTTTGAAGAATCTAAAAAGAAAATTGTTTCTGAAGTAGACCTTACAAAGCTGAAGCAGTAATCAGTTGTCAGATTATACAAATTCATTGCAAATTAGAGGACTTCATACCCTATGGTATTATGCAAGGAGAAGGACCATACAACCTTACTGTGCCCACTTATTAATGCAAAAAGGGAAAATTGTCTGTCTCATCGTTTGCTTGTGATGCAAATTCGTAAAAGCTGTGATGAATACCTGCTTCTCTGACAGTAGCCATTTAACCTTTAACTAGGAGTGAGTAAAGGCAGTACAGTAGTATAAAAGTCATTGTATACTCATTATAAATGCGAGAAAATGACTAAAGATGAAGAGTGTAAGAACTGACAAAATAATGTAAAATAAAAAGTGGTATAAATGATCTAATCAATCTGCCTTTTCATAATAATCTGATACTTATGTACACATTAGCAATGCCATTGACTTGTAATCAGAAACTGCATCCTGGTAATTAGCAACTGCCCACTTAAGGCAATGCTAGTGACAAAGCTAACTTGCAGGTTCTTATATCAACATGAGTTCTTCAAGCTAGATGATAGTGTGTCTGCCTCATGTTTGCAAGTCTTGAGTTCGAATCTCAGTCAGTGTGAGTTATCTGGATAAGGTTTTTGTGGGGTTTTCCCTTATCCTGAAAGGCGAGTGTCAGGTAACTCTAAGCTCTATGGGCCATGGGCTCATTTTAGCATCATTCCACCCATTTCATTCATCGTATGATATGACAACGTTGGAGGACGTAAATTACAAAAAAAAAAAAAAAAAAAAAAAAAAAATGTTCTTCATGCATTTACTTACCCATTTGTACTTCACATTTTGTTGGTTACACAGCATTATTTCTATGGCTGTATGATGTTATTACTGCACAAATTGCATACTAAAAATGCTTAACAAGGAACTGTTGATAAAATTAACTTTAATAATGTTTGTTGCAATTTTGCAGCTTTCATAATGCACTGAATTTCCTATATATTCTTGATCCTATGTTAAAGAAACAGTATTTTACTGTGTAGTTAATGTGCAACAAAAACTTAATACCTTCCCATTAGAATTGAAATTTTATATTTTGACTAGGTAATTTCTACTGCATTGTAGATTCACGAGGTTTGAGGTTAACACCTCTGTTATACAGTCTGATACAGAGAACACATTTCTTAAGAAATTATGTAGGTTATTTTCAAGTGGTTTTCCCAAGTTATTTCATTTCTAGCATGTTTCTTCAGAAGGCTGTCATATTTTTTTTTTGTACATAGGTTTTTGTTTTGTATTTTAAAGTGATTTAATTTATAACTCTTCAACATGTCACAAAATCTAATTATCTTAGTCATTTTGAAATGTAAATATTTCTTTTATTAGTTTATCTCAGAGAAAACACTTTTTTTTCTATTGGTATATTATTAAAGGAATGCTTATTCTATATTTTAATTACCAAAATTACACATGGAGAAATTTATTTGGTTGTATGATATATATGATATACAGTTAAGATTTTGTAATACCTATGGTTACCATTTCATCCTGATTTGTCACCTTAGATGTGATTGACCAAGTTTCTTGTGTGTTAGCTTTTTACATGTTTTTGAATTAGTCTTCTTAGAAGTATGGCATTATACAATTCAGAGTCTTCTCTTTTGTTCCACTTCAGCTTTATTGTATATTACTTCCATATAGGAGTGTGCATTCGTTTCAAAATTAATCTCATAATCCCCGCATTTGTATAGAAATGGTTGCGGAATGAGATAGATACATTTGGATTCCGGTCTCTTTCATCACTTTGGAGTAATCCCTATTATTAAATCATCCTGATGTAGTAAACTTGCATCTTGAATTTGATGATATTCCCAGTTTCCCTACAAATTATGATCCTCGTTTCTGTACGGTTGGGTGCGACTCGTGCTGCATGTCACTTAGATCATCTTGGGCACGATTTTTTTTGCGATCCGGTTCCAACAGATAACTTGCGAAGTAGATTTTTGTTAATTTCGATAACGCGTGTATATAAACGCCCGGAATTAGAGCGTCATAAAGATTAGCGTCTGTATAAGGATAGAATTAGGACAACATAAATTGTGAAATTGTTGTCTCGGTTGTTCTTAGAGCTTGCTTTTGGCATATTAGCGTTATTTGAGCAATAAGGTTTTCAGTTGCCTGTTAGTAATTTAAAAGGACTAGTTTTGAACTTTTTTATGAATGGTTCATAAGGTTCGACATTATTTCCTTGCTTAGTTTTTATCACTTCTTGTGTATATTTGGTGGCGGCACGACGGTCTAGGGAAAAGTTAATGCAGAAATAAAAAGCATTTTCACCGGTTTCCATGTATGTTGGAGTTGACTATGCGACTGGTGTCTGCTACCGTTAACATTGCTGATCGCCTCACTGGGTGTTAGTAATGTTACTGTGCTCAGAAACATGCGTTTGAATGAAAAAATTCCAAATTTGTGTGGAAGAAAAACGTCTCCAAGTATCATTTAAGTATAGCTTAGAACATGGGGGCATGACAAGGCCTGCTGGATTTATCAAGGAGCATTAGACCATGCAGGCTTATTTATTTTCTGTCCTACACTTTTGCCGCTTTGTTCTACTGTTTGAACTATTTTAATTTGTTTTTACTTTTTTATTTTATCCCCATTTATGTTGAAAAGGGAAATGACGTAAACCCAGTCTGTAAACTTTATATTTTTTTTTAACTTTATTTAACCCCCTTTATGTTAAAGGGAAATAACGTAAACACTTTTTTGGGGAGGGATTAGTGGATTATTTTATTTTCTCTACCAAGTACCTAATAGGTAGTGGGAGTATCGCAGTATTCCCAAAAATGAAAGTGCCGACAAGTATTTGTTTCTTAAGATACGACTCGAAGATTTTCAAGAAAATCTCCCACCACAAAGTAGCCTTGGCAGAGAAAAATGTCGATGCTTTTGGTTTTTAAAAGCTAACGATATTGATTAAAACACCACGTCTTAAAGATATAGTGCTATCCGCACTGTATTTATGTAGGGTGGAACAACCAAGGCCTGCACCACACAGTGCGTTATATTCACGAGTTAAGAGCCATATCAACGTTTAGAAGTCAGCAAATACTGGTATAATTGTGACAAATGACATGGTTTTAGGTGCTGTCTGCCCACCACAAGAAGGCAAGGCAGAGGAATGTGTAACTTAATCACTTTTGCTGTGTATATGCTCGTCTTCCGGTTATGATATCGATGCTATAGGTTTTTTATAGGTTCATATTGTTGTCACATAACTCACCCTTACACAATACTTATCAGTGCAGTTACTGCAACGAGCATTAGATCTGGCAGCATGGGTGACTCATGCACTCTCATACACTCATTTCATAGTAAACAGATCTACTACTAGAGCAGATAAACAGTTCAAGCTCCTATCCCCTTCATTTCCCGCTTGCCTTCTTGTGGTGGGCAGACAGTATATTCTAGGTTTCCCAGATCTTTGATATATCTAGAGCTAGCGTAGCTGCCTTCTGATTTGAAGCGATATAATTCGAAACTTCATGGGCTATATTTCATGAATAAGGTATTTCCGGAGTAATTCTCAACTCTTGGGTCCCCATTTCTTTACAGTGTAATTTCACGCATTTCGATTATCGCCTTTGCACACCTGGCATTAACATCTAATTAACCTGGTAACCATACATTCTTTTTTGGGATTTTTAAACAAATAGGTATTTCAAACAATTCTCCATCAATGTAAATCAGGCGAGTCGAAACAGTTTTTTCTTCATTTAGGTGTTCAGCTACTACTGATAATGGCTTTAAGCCTGTCTTGTAAAACACTAACGGCAATAAACTAATTCATGTGACATAACAAAATATGCATTATAAAACATACGAAATACATTATGATTAAATTGTTATAGAATTATTAGTAAGATCTTCTTTGTCCTAAAGGTGTCTGTCAATTAATTTACTATGTCGTAATAATAATAATAATAATAATAATAATAATAATAATAATAATAATAATAATAATAATAATAATAATTTTTAAAGTTGGTGCATTTATTATGCATTGCCGTTAAGTTCATAACCTTCTAATTGTCGTATGTCTTCGGCTATATCATTCCTGTGATTTTTGTTTTAATTTTGAGGACGTGGGTTAATTTCTGCTACTTGGCGAAACAGTTAATAAAACGGAAATTAAATTGCTTTTTTCACACTAGCCGTGTGTAGCCCAAATGTTGTACTTAATAGTGGTTGGATTGTAAAGCCTGTACTTAGGTACTTGGGTGTCGTAAGTCGCCATTAAGGAGTTATCTCATGTGTATAGAAGAATTCCCAGTGGTTTAGCGGAATAATGCGAGTCAGTTGGAGAATTGTCATACGGAAGCAACGTTCTAAACATACATACATACATGTACTCACAAAAGTTTGACAGACATACCATGGTTAACGGAGGCAACCTACCTTGGTTTTCTTCTGGACATGCGCCTTACCTGAAAGGACCACTTAACAACTATGACTAACAAAGCCAGTTGAAGGATGGCTATGTCGTATCCTTTATACAACCGGAAATAACCCATGGCTCTCAGGAATAAACTACTTCTGTACAAACAGTTACTAAGACCTGTATTCACCTACGCCTGCCAAGTCTGGGGTACAGCAGCTAAATCCCACCTCTCCAAACTCAGAATCCTTCTAAACCGTTACCTCCGGACTGCAGTTGCAGCCGACTGGTATATCCCGAATGCCAATATCCATTCTGACCTATCCTTTGCTAAACTGACTGCATCCTTCATCTCTCCCATAACTTTTATGCTACGCTTCCTGCCATCTTCAACCATCTCATCCACGACTTGGGCGAATACGATCTCGACCCTGGGGAAACCTACAAGACCCAGGCTTGTGCTAGAACCTCCATAAGCTACATACTTAAAACATAACTTATCTCCATTAATCACTTATTCCAACTTCTTTACCTTAACTTCTGTATCTCGAAATAAAGCACCACCACCTAGCCACTATCCCTTAAAAAAATCCATCCCAATTCCAGCAGGGGACTTGGTCCCGGTATGGCAACAGTCGAATGACCCTCCTCTGCGGAGCAGGACCCCCCGCGTATTAGGTCATATAAGATTTTCCTGCACAATGGGGAGCTATTTGAAATTATGAAGTGTTAATAAGCAAAGTTTGTTTTGAATGTAAAACACTAAGAAAATGTCAAATAAACCCGACACTTAGGATTTTTACAACAAAAGTATCAGTTATTAGGTACAGTTTGACTCAAAAGTAAGGTATACAAGCGCCACTTTAATATTCGGTCACTAAGTTAGGCTTGTATTCATCAGCTTAGACATTTATAAAATGGGTAGCCTCGCACCACCATTTCCATTAGTGACAAACCTATATTTCTGTGCTGTCGTGGTGTACCGTAAAGTTAAATGGGACGCAAAGGAAACAATACAACGTTTGAACAGTAATAGCTTGTGCTCTTTCACTATACTCTCATAGAGAAATTGTTGCTAAAGTGAATATAACATGGATTACTGTTGGATATATCATCCGACGATACAGAGAAGAATACAGAATCGAATCTTTGCCACGAACGGGACATTCAGAGCAGCTGAATCAGTGACAGAAGAGACTGCTTATGATGAAGGTAATAATCCTGAAGTAAGTGCCCCAAAACTCGACTGCATTGTATCTGACCACTCCTAAGAATGTGCACCCAGAACCAGTTAGAAGGGCTTGTATTGATAAAGGCAACAATGGATGAGCGGCGAAAAATATACTCCATGTGAACAAAACTAACATGCCAAAGAGGCAGCATTTTGCTAAATAATTGTGCAAAAAAGACGAGAATGGTGGAATGATGGAACCTTTGTTGATGAAAGTCGTTTTTACATATTTGATACAGACGGGAAGGTTGGTTTTTTTTTTTTTTTTTTTTTTTTTTTTTTTTTTTTTGCGCAAGCCCAAAATAGACCTTATAAGGAGTTTACACCCTACAGTAAAACATAAAGGTGGCAATGTTACTGTATGGAGGTGCATATCAGGCGGTGAAGTGGGGAATTTGGTATTTATTGAGAACACGATGGATACAGACCATTATCTCAGCATTTTTAGAGAAAACCTTCACAAGTCTGCGGTTAAATTAGGAATAAGAAATACATATAACTTTTACCGGGACAGTGACCCAAAGTACCTGGCGTATGTTGCCAGGGAATGGTTGGCCCCCACAGAATCCAGATCTTAACTCTATAAAGAATTTACGAGTGAGGTAACTAAAGAATCAGAATTTCTCTCGTCTCCTATAAGATCAACTAAAGAAAAGTCTGCTCGAAGCATGGGTAAACATTGAGCCAGCCTATGCGATTTTTTTTTTCTAATATGAAATCACGTCTGGTAAAAGTAACCAGGCGTAAAGGATACCCTACAAAGTACTGAATTTAACCATTGTGAGGGAATACGTACCCATCTTTTTGTTGACCGAATATTTAAGTAACTGCTGAAATTCCAGCAAGTGAACTGAAATATTTTTTATCATCACATGTCGCATTAATATCGATTCTTTTTGTAATTGTTGCAAATGACATGTATTTCTGCATATATTTTTTACTTTAATATTTAAGTTGTTTTTAGGAAAGTAAACTTCTGAGTTTTAATTACAGAACTTTGACCGAATATTTTTGTGAGTACCTGTATGCGTAGTTTGCTGCTATTAGATGCCATTTAAATACTTCGGTTGTTAAAAAAAACTGGAATACTTATGTGATAAGTATGTTTAAAAGTTAATTATATACGAAGTGTGATCAAGGAAGATATTCACTTGCCATTCACACGGCGCAAACAGGACCCTACAGCAGTGGTTCCGAGCCTTATGGACCTTGCATAAATTTACGAACGAGTTTGTAATGGAAATACCTACATTAAATCGTCGCGCTATTTATATACAACTCCCTGACTCATTTAATTGTACCTGATTTTCCGCTTTTGCCAGTCTCATCGGTAATAATTAACTAATCCCATTGTGAGAATTGTAATGTGTGAAAAAGCCTGGAGGCCTTAGGTATTTTATAAATATTCGCGTTTGTAAATAGGGTTTGTTCGGGTACTTGAACTGTTAAAGCTGGGAAGAAGGTTAACATGTTTTATTTTCTACTGATCAGTTATAGCACATTTTCATAATCACGCTTTTAAGTAATTACGGATTTCACACGGAAAAGCTCTGCCGAGCGGGATTTACTAGCCTTGTGGTAGTTATAGGGTTATGCAGAATCGTGTGTTAAACTCCTAACCATATTGTAACAAATGAAGATACCAGTTTTTTGCTATCACGTAGGTGCTTAATGTAGTGCAAACGTTGTACTTGAAGCATTGTTGTACATACTCAGTACAAAAGGCAATAAGTGATGCACTGTAAGTCACAATTCACAACTGAACTGCATTGACATTGCGGCATTGTTCAATGAACTCGATTTCACTTTTACTGTCAACTCCAACTCGTCCCGACTTTAGACTCGGCTCAACTGTCTGTCGGACGATGGTCAGCGGAGGGAATTTTTGGGATCTAGGAACTAGTAGACAATGGCTTATCGTTGTGCGGCAGGTTCGCCATTAGCCACACCCAGGCCCAGGTAGCCGAGCAGGCTGGTGCCAACCCCGCCGACCGGCCGGCCTGCAGGCACCCTTATGCCCTATTAAAGTCTGTTTTTTAACGTGTGTGTAGTTCCCACTCAAAGGGACCTCAAATGACCTGACCTTTCCGCCCACTAATGACCGTCATAAATCTATCTCCACACTTCAGAAATGGAACACTGACGTTGGGGACCAATAGCAACCCCGATTTTCTGAAAATGACAGTTGCATGTCTGCTCCGCGTGGAGTCTCAGTTGCCAAAGTTCCAACTTCCAGTTCTGTTTCATTAGGTGCAAGACGGTGATGTTAAAATGTTGCAACCTTGTAGAGAGGACCGTCAGGAGGAGGGTCCATGTTGTAAAACGATTATGAGGGTTCCTCAAAGAAAGCGGCCGCCGTCCACTTGCGTTGAGTAGACAGACTTTACAAGGCGGGAAGGAAAGCACTGTAAGTGCGAATTTACCCTCCCTCTTGTCCCCACTACTTTCACCAAACAGGTAAGCACAGCCAGCTAAACTGGTTGATTCTGTTTATAGTCGCGGGGCAATCTTATCAGTACAATGGTGGGTATTTGTTTTTGGTATATCCTACTAACATTGGATACATTGCGAGCTTCACTATAAAGAGGTTCAATGCGACTCATACTGGAGCCTATAAACCTTCAAAGCAACACAGCACTGCGTGGTTTGGATTTGTACACACATTTCCCAAGTTGCTTCTGTTTGCAAGCATTATTTAGCAATGCAAATTGTAAACAATTTCAATGCATTTTTAGATAGATTGTGACGTTTATTTTAAAGAATACATTATACAAAGTATTCAAATGTCTTTAGCAGCATAAGGGAAATAACTAGCTCTCCAAAACAAAACAAACGTAATAAACATGTTAATTCTATACAACTACTTTCGTTGACTTAATATAGGTAGTAACGTGGCGAGAAAGCGGTTTCTCATACAATGCCAATATCATCCCTCTAGCACTGTCACTACGTCCTTCGATCATATTCACCGGCCGCGCCGTGGCTCAGTGGTTAGACCGCTTGGCTCTCACCAAGGTGGCCCGGGTTCGATCCCAGGCGACCGCAAAGTGAGATTCGTGGTGGACAACACGGCGCTGGGGCGGGTTTTCTCCGGGATCTCCGGTTTCCCCCGCCATCTCATTCCACCGGATCTCCATCTTCATCTCATGTATCATCTTTGTCATCGCCTGCGGTGCCGTATGTAGTAAAAGCGGGCGTTAAACACTACTTCTTTCACCTTCACTCATATTCTGTAGTGTCATTTACGCTCTTTGTCTTTCCTATTCAGCTCTTTAATTAAAAAGTCTACATTTGATTACGTTGCAAGAGTTTCATCTAAAAACCGAATGACGCCACTGTGGCACACATCGCCTTCTGTTTACCTGTCAGATAGCAGGTAAAGGAAAGGGGTGAGTGTAGGGGTAAAGCTTTTCGCATTTCGGGTGCTCATATTGCAATATTTAAGGATAGCGGCATAAACGGAGGACATTACTTTAATTTATAAAATAATATAAGTGAAGAAATAAAGGACGATAATCAGCCCCCGCTATTTCTTAAAGTTCCGTGTAGCATTTCTCTTATTTTGGTAAAATATGTCTTAAAATGCTGACGTATTTTATGATTATTTCACTCTTACTGTGTCATGCTACTCTAGACCAATTACAACCATCCACGGATGCTTATACACACAAAGTTTATTACCTTACCAGCATTTTGTTCATCATCTTCCAGGCGTTTGTTGCTTCGTTTGTCATTTCAAACTGCAAATTGGCACACCATTATAAGACACGCTTTGTCGTGTTGTCCGCACAGTAGGGTATAGAATGCGACCGTTTTTTAAAAATGAAACGGAATGTACAAAGTCGTCTTGACTAATAGTTGCCCGTAGAGTTAATGAACATTGTATACTTGGCACAATTGGTAAAAAAATGGTAAATTATTAATATGGTAACTGTCGATGTTACATGAACTTTTATAGGTTAAAGTTATTTCATTTTCTTTCGTGTCTTGAAATATACAGTGTAGTTCGTAGCAACGTAAAATGCACGTTATCATCCAGCCTCCATTTTTAATCACTTTCACACATCAACTTTCGTGTTTATTTTTTATTTATTTATATTTTTTGTTGTAATTTATGTCCTCCAACGTTTAAATCATGTCGGACGAAGAATGAAATGGGTGAAATGGTGCTCAAATGAGTCCGAGGTCCATGGAGTTTAGAGTTATCAGACATTCGTCTATCAGGATAAGGGAAAACTCCTGAAAAAACCTTATCCAGGTAACTTATCCTAACCGAGATTCGAACTCGGGACCTGTTGAACGTGGAGCAGACACGCTACCATCTACGCTACCGAGGCGGGCAACTTTCATGTTTTTATTAACATTGTGAACGGCAAGGCGAATCTTGTGTTCATATCACTTTTTTATGTTCTCACTTTAATGTTTCGTGTGAATGGCCATTTTCACGTTAGGGCGATCGTTTTTACTGTTTCTGGGCTAGAGTTGGTCTCTTGGATAATTCCCTAAAGGGGATACGTGGGTAGAAATTCACCTGAAAATGCTAGTTCAAAATAATATAAATAGAACCCTAATGGAATTTGTCCTTAGTTTTTGTTAAATTCTAACCCCAGGTGGATTTTCAAATCTAAAGTGGCCTGAACTTCTTATCACAGCGTGGCTATGCATAATAATCACTTAATACAAAACTTCGGTTGGTTATCTGCATTTGTTTCAGAGTTATTATGTTTGTTCTGGATGTAATTTGTGATAATTAAAATGCACCATGTATCATACTTTCCTGCATTCTGCTAAGAATTTTATTTTGCCTTTAACAGACCATTATAATAAAACCCGTATTGGAACAGTATAAAATTCAAATGAAGCTATGCTAGGAAAACCCGTTGCATTCTAGCATTTTTGGTTTTTTTGCTATGAAAATATTTAGTAAAATGGACATAGTTATCAAATTTCAAAAGTGGCTTTACAGATATCTTAAGTAATTATTCATGTAGTTTTGCAGGAGATTAAAAGTTAATTGGTCAAACAGTTTGATACTTGAAGAATTTTAAGCAGTAAAATGGTGGAAAAAGTTTTGAGAGTAACAACCCATTGAATTGTGGTTTACAGTAGATTGTCCAGGAGGTTTCAAAGGTCGCAGAGAGTGATAAATATTGCCGATATTAGTACATCAAAGGTGCCAAATGAACGTATGGCGTGCAAAGACAGTAAGAAGTCCAAAATTCAAATTTTAATTTTAACTCGGTTTTACAGGCGCAGAACCTTAATTGTTGTGTTGGCAGTAGAAGTAACAGAAGGCCCAGGGCCTTATCTCTGGCAATGCAAGTGGTACAACAAAAGCAAATTTTATTGTATCAGTATTTTCTAACCCGGGATATTTTACACATGTCACAATATGTTTACAAATTATACGCTGTTGTAATAGTCTATTAAAAATGGTTTCTTGGATGCGTTTTGTTGGACCGTAACCTACGTTTCTGAAAAGCTATATTGTGGCACGTGTGAATATGGCAAATTGCTGTGTTTAACAACTCATAAATTCCGCGTTAATAATTTAAGAAGGTAATATTGAATATTGAGTTTACTATTTGTAGTCATTTTGACTTATGTAATTATGTTACTCTTAATTTGAAAGGTGAGTAGCAGAAACTTTAACCATTACCACGACAAACTGAAGACCTTGCAGTGATGAAGTGACGTCAACTTGTTTGCTTTATTTTAAATGGTTTCTACTCAATTTAGGACCATATTACCTGGCTCATTTGTATCTGTGTTGATAAGTATACTATCTTTACTTAATGTTGAAGTAATGTTTTTGTGAAACCTTTGTGGAATGATGCGGATATGCATATCGACAAAGTGTTGCATGGTGGAGGTTTATGTTCCAGTCTGCATTCACAGAATGCCGTATTAACGTTCAGCAGAGCATAATCATTGGCTAACTTAAACGAGATAAGTAAACCTGTATATTATGCTTACATACACGGGTATTATTGTGCTAACAATGACGTCCAAAATCGTATTTGTACCCGCAAAAAAGAAACACACACACACACACACACACACACACACACACACACACACACACACACACACACACACACACACACACACACACAGACACGAAAGTGGGCTTAAGTCAAACAGGTCATTTGAAAACGGAAACTATATGCTAGCGTATAGAGAGATTTTTCCTTTTTTTCTTTAACTGCGCTCTTATACCACTACATGGTGTCAGGGTATTCTTGTCCGCTTAACCCTTATGCCCGTTGGCGGCGGGTTAAGGAACGGAATCAGTGAGAGAGAGAATCCAGGATGGGTGATCAGCCCAATGCCTGGTATGAGAGCAGGGAAGTGGATGACAGAATGAGGGTGAGATGAAATGATAGGAATGATGATGAAGCAATTGGTGGAATGTTGGCGGAGAAAACCGTCCCAGCGCCTTGTTGTCCTTTGCAGTCGCCTGGGACCTAACCCGAGATGCCTTGGTGAGAGCCAAGCGGTTTAACCGCTCGGCCACGGCTCGGCTGCATAGAAATGTCACGAAGGAATAATAAAACAAATTGCAGAGTATTACGAAAGAGGACAACGTTCCGACAGAAGGAATGACGAGGCTTACCGCACGAATGACTGCAGACGGCTTCTCGAAGAATGCTGGTATCATGCATTTATTTCACATCTAAGATCAGCAATTTCTCTTAACTTTAATACTATTTTTCTCATATGCACTGCTTAGGAAATATGTTAGGTTTGATTCGTTTCTTAGTCCTACATATTTAATTGCATTTTGTTCCAAATGCGTTTGACAAATTGAAAAGCTATGCAGATTTTACCCTGTAGTACAGTAGGATTTTGATAGGACTGCAAATTTTCTACATGTTAACTTACTCCTCTTTACATGGCTGGAATAAGTGAAACCAGTTTCAATGTGGGGAAAATGTATCTAAAGATGAAACTCATACCACTCATTTCGAACGGTGCCAAACTTCTGCCGCGTTGCGGCCTACATAGCCCTTGATCAATAATTCACCTAATACTCCAGTAAACGTCATATTTGTTGGCGCGTAGATTTACGAGAATTGAAGTGTACATTCCATCTAGACTTGTTTCCTTGGAAGACACATTTATGTGCATATATATAAAATGACTACCATTACGTACTCTCCCAGTCAGCATTTGTGGTTCTCACGTAGGCCGAAAATTTCAGTAATCCATTTAAGGAGTTCGAATTCATAAGCATTCCTACCTAATATTCCTCGCTCTGTGGGCATAACAAAAAGTTATGGAAAGATTATGAAAGTTATGCTTTCAGACTAAGGAAAATGTATTAAAGTGTATTTTTAAAATTATCAAAATAACAAGTTGGTGTATGGCTGTTGTATCATTTGTATATAATGTTGAGACATAGAGCACTGAAAAATCAAAAAATGAATACCTTCAGCCAATTAACAGGAAGAAAATCGCGTATAACTGCTGGCACAACAATATTCTTCGAATGTTAAGATAGGTTGAACGCCTTACATTTCCTCCTCTATCAGCAATTTGGGCAGCATTTCTTGTGCTAATGATTCTTGTGTACAAAGGTATCACCCAGAGGAATGCAGTTTCATTCATATTGCACTTGTTGGCTCAGCTGGACAAGAGTGGTTAATGTTGTAGGAGGTCGGGCCAGATCAAGTTCACACATGCAGAATGGATGATCGGTCGGGTCAAAGATGAACCCATTAAAAATGCACGTTGCGTGCACGAAAGGAATGTAGACAGGCATTCTTTCTGAAACAGCACATTTACCTGCAAAAATGGTTACAGGAAGCAACCATTGAATATTTCGTGCACTAGTTAGTGTTCGAAATATTAACACCATAAGCGAACAATCACTCACTGATGTTTTGTCTCGCCAAATAATTATTCCACGGATTGGTCCTGCGTGTGGCTGCCATATCCACAGCAGAAAATGCTGCTCACCGAGCTCAGGCCGAAAGCGCACATGATCATTTTAGATCAGGGCCTCATCAGTGAACAGAATCATTATCTGCTGAAAGTAATTGTCCAGAATGTTCCACAAGTCTCAGGTAGTCCCACTCTCCCGTTTTTGAAATTGTGTGACTATATTTTGGCATGCTGACAAAGCCTTTGCGAGAACACTTTTCTCCAGATGCTTACCTGAATACTTCAGTGTATTTTGTCACTTCCGCAGTTATTTATAACGTGCCGCCTATAACGTATTTGCAAATAGGGCGTTCTCAGTCAATTCCTTGATGTTCTTTTATAATTTTCAATGCCATATTAATTATAGTTAGACCCATTCTGTAGCAGATTACAAGAAAATTGTCTGCAGAATACATTAACACAACCGTAGTTGTAATTTTGAATGAATATAACGTGGCGTTTACATTGTATAGAAAACTGCATATATTGATATTTTATGCTCTAATAAAGGGAGAGAGATTTTAACATTTCTTCTTGGCTGAAGATAAGTTTAAATTTAATTTTATGACCTTATACGTATAACCTTCCTTATAGAGTATTTTTAAATGTGAAAGGTGGAATGGAAACACAACCAACAAACAATTAGGAACTTGTTATAGGTTACTTACAATATTTTCTCGAACTATTGAAGGGATATGTACAAGGTGTGTCCTTTTAATATGAAACTGACGAAAGGGAGTTAATAGCATTTATCATATTTCTACTTCTTCACACATAGATGTATTTTTTTCGGGTATTGTACCTTTTGTTTATAGACGACCAGCGTGATTTTCCAGCTTAAAGATATCTTGTGTAATTTTACGCTAAAGTATTTTGTAACAACCCTCTCATTGTGAGGGAAGTTTGAAATATTTATTAAAAAATAATGCGTATGAATAGTTACTTCCTCCATTTCCCTACTTTACTCCGACAACAAAGGTTGATTTTGCGTATTTTTCTTGCAGAAAGCATAAAACATTTACATTCGAGCTGAACAGATATATCTGGAAATAGGTTCCGTTTAAGATGCTAAGCTTAACCATTTTGAGATGATCTCACACGTTCAAAATCTGAATTTAGGTTTAAGAAAGAGATCTTTTTCATACTTTGATTATTTGATGTATTTCACGAATCATTAGGATTTGGAACACATTGCTAGTTACCTAGATATCTTTTGTATAGGTAAGAACAATCTTTACTAATCATTTCTCTGTGATTATATATAGCCGTATATCATATTAGAAATGCCAAAAGCCACAAAGAATGAACGGGGTCTTTAGGATATTCCATGTATGCTTTGCACTACAAACAATAGGTAAGCAGTTGCTCTTATTCGATGTTTCTGGGTTGTGAGCGAACTTAAAGTGGTATGCAAGTATTTGTTGCAGGCCACGTAGTAGGTTATAATGTATTGTCAGTTAGTCGTCATTTACCTTTTTTGTTCAAGCGTTGAATTCCTTATTTTAAGGAAGTATTCAGTGCCCGCTTTTGTATATCAGAATCCGTTTTTGACATGTTGATTGTATATACCGGGGGGGGGGGGCGATGTACCTTCTTCCTACGAGTTGCCAAATATCACGTGCTACACCACTCAGCAGCATGTGAAAAACAAGTGAATGATCATCTATGGAGGGAGCGACACTTCAACCTCAACTGACTCGCGAGTCCCATTTTCCTCTACTGTAGTATAGACATTGCACACTGAATCAGGGCGTAAGTACGTTGAAACATATATAAAGACAAATTACATTCGGATAGGATGTGGGAAATAGTCGGTTAAATTTTGATTGCGACACATCATTGTATCATATCGACTGACGCGAATAATTATCTATATCTTCAGCGGAAAAATACTTTTTTCGCTGATGAAGGTTCCGAGCATTTAGTCTTCTAAAATTCAAAAAGGGTCTTAATGATAGCGTTTTAAAAGACCTCCAGAAAAAAAGTATATTTCCTAAGTACATATACGTTGTTACCCAGGGTATACATTGACTTAGTGTTTATTGTATTTTCTAGTGAGAGCCATTGCTTGCTTTTCGCTACGAAGAAAGTGATATTTACGTATCTCAGACTCAGGCAGGTTATCATGCATATAAGTTAGTGGACAAATTCACGTAGTGGATTATCCTTAAGCGTTTATAACCTTTTAGCGTAAAGTGCCTTCGTTTTTGTCACCGTATACTATTGCCGTAACGCCGGATTTCGCTTGACACATTCGCAGAACATTAACAGAAAATCCAACGAATTTCTCAGCAAATAAACATGCTATAATAGGAAAAAGAGCTCGGAAACAGCTTTCAGCACCGAGCTCCGGCATTTGTGAAGTGGAGTCCTGAAGTTTTGTATTATTTTAAATTATTTTGATAACAAGGCGAGTCTTGTTCTATATAGAAATGTGAGATTAGAGTACATACAAAGCGGATTTAATATTTTTTGTTTAGTCTAATGCGTTTTTAAACTCTTATAGCCTTCATTAGTTTATAATTGAGCTTTGTTCTTATAATTTAATTTACCATTAAAATTAAGTTTCTTCCTCCGTGGTCAAGGGATAGCATACTACTCTGGTTTCCATGTCGCGGTTTCAAACCTGTTGGTGGCGATGGATTTTTTCGGGCGTAAAAATCCTTATGCCACCTTCGGAACGGAAGTAAAGCCTATGGTTCCCTGTTGTAGGTTTACGTCACGTAAAAGTACTTCAAGTCTGATAAAGAAGCCTCTGAGCAAAATTAAGCGCCATTTCACGCCCAGTATAGAATGGAATCGCTCAGAACCAGAACAGTTAAAAAGCGTCCATAACTACGAGTAAAAAACTCGATTTCAATTGAAATTAAATTGATATGAGGGATTCTCTTTCATCTGTTATTTGTTTTTTCACATTTGGTATACTGGCTCTTTCGAAGATTTGCATTCTCTTACTGACATTCTGTGAATGTATGCCAGGGGAGCTTGAACCTGAATGGCACAACAGATATGTTAACGTACAGCAGAGCTGGCATTTTATCGGTAATGGAGAGAATTTGTAGAAGTACAGTGCTGCAATAGAATCATTATCCGGTTCTGTTCGTTTTGGAGTGACAGCCTTACTTCTACTTCACGGGAAAAGATGCTTGTATTCAATGTGAGAAGGTAAACAGAATTATCCAGTGTTTCCAAGAGTTTGGTTATCCTAATTCTGGAGGAAAGGCTGCAGTACAGGTTTCGTTAGTAACGTGCTCCTTGAGCTTGACTCGCCTTAGAACCCATACAAGTTTGTAATGTCCCTTGTCTATTTTTAGAGTTGAAGACTGCCTTAGGAATTCCGGTATCTGAAATCCTGTTTAAAAAGGAACCTGAGTTCGGAAACCTACCTTTTACTACTCGGTACCACACTTGCTATGGTAGTTGAAGGATTTCCTGAATTATTAAAGATTCCAAAAAACACGATGTTTTCGCAAAACAACTTGAAATATTTCAGCGTAAAATTAAACGGCTGTGATACTGGTTATGCTAGATTTTCACATTTGTATATTGCAGGTGGTAAAAGAACTTCTGACATATCTTCAAAACATTAATTGAAGTTGGGTGACTCAAGTACGTATTTAATTTTTAATGCAGGGCTGTCTGTGTAAATTACTGTGTATTTTACGCTATAATTTACACGCAAAATAAATAATGTAGATTATTTTCTATATGAATGCAATCTTAACAGTCACTTATTTCCTTTACTGTTTGGAAACAAAGTTGAATTCACATGTGCTTTGTGACCGTTTGATGATTTGTCATTTACCCTTGAACAATTTGGAACGTTAATTGTATCAAATAATAATTAATAATAATATGGACCCCACAGTATTTTATACTGTAAAAGGGCTTTATCGCATATTGGTTATAAATTTATTAATCTAGTTACTGTATTGTATGCAGCAGCGAAGTATTGCTGCCTTGTAGTTTGTTTCTAAAAACATAGTATTGTCACATCGGCGTTAGTATTGTCACATCGGCGTTCGGTGGCCTGTCGAGAGATTACGTTGCCATTGCTAGCTGTTTTGGAGGGAAAGAGTCGCTTCGGAGTGAAAACGAAGTTTTGAAGCGAAGTTGGTCGTCTTTTATTACAGTATGTTTATTTTAACGCAAAACTTAAGAATAAGTTGTAGTTGAGTTTCAGAGTAGATTCTTTTTTATAAATATTACCCGAACTTCAGCATCCTAAGGTTGTAAATGAAAGAAAAATACTATACATTTCGCATTATCTAGTCAAATTATACACTCGATTTTTCATTGGGAGTAAAGGATTTAAATTTTTCTAAAGATATGTGATTTCTGTTAGCATTATGGACAAAAGAACAGTTGGATAATAGCCTCTGAATGTGCTAGTTTTGAATGGTGCATCTTAGCAAAGACACAGAATGCTTTTGCTTAAGAGACCCTTGCCCAGAATTTCGCCAAATATTCTTTCTTTTCTCGATACTCTGGAAAGGTGACATGTTCTGCATCCAGGGTTACTAATATAAATGCTTCTACCTGGCCATTATGTATGTTGTATTGATATTATGTCCGGGGTATTGTGAATGAAGTACATTTACTGCCCAGCTGTATATACATATTTAGCTATCGTGCTTTTGAACTTGATCCAGCTTGTTGCCATGACCATTTGAAAACTGTAGAACCACCTGTAATTCATATTACTTTTAGACTTCAGATAGGCATTGAAGAGCTAGCTGAAGGGATCTAACAATAAGAGTGGAATTGTTTCATTTAGTTGTGAAACAAATTTTACGTACAGTAGAAGCGGTGTGATTACATTTGAAATTTTATTAGGCTAATCATTAGATGCCGTTTTATCGATTACAGTATGTTGTTTATCAGTTACAGCAATCTCGTTGAGAACATTACGTCCATAATAAAGACAAGCTCTAAAACCAGCATCAGTCTGAACTTGGTGCTACTGCTTGGATGTTTTGGATGCGTTTAGTGTCAAATTACTTTTGATGAAATACTTCTGGGTAGCCAGTTTTTATCCAGTAGATATGCTGTGCGAGTTATAAACAGAATCCCATTAATTTATGAACCTTGATCATTTCTATTCTGGTACTCCCCTTAACAGACTCAATTCAGTAAATGTTTGTTATACCGTGTTTTTTGCTATTTCTGGGCTTCGTTTTCTAAATCGTATAATTTGTTTCCTATTAGATTGGAAACCTCCAGAAACTTCTTGGTTTTTAATATTTACATTTACATTATGTACCACAGTGACAAAATTTCTTAATATATTGGATTTTTTTTTAATTTACCCCTCCATCGTTAAGTCATATCGGACGATGAATGGAATGGGTGAAATGATGCTCGAATGGGCCCGGGATCCATGGAGCTTAGAGTTACCCGTCATCCGTCTTTTAGGATAAGGGAAAACCCCGGATTAAACCTTATCTAGGTAACTCACCCTGACCGAGATTCGAACTCGGGACCTCTTGAACGTGAGGCAGACATACTACCACCATGCTACCGAGGCGGGCAGATTATTTTTACTGTCGATCGTTGAGTAAAACTGAGTCAGGCCAACATACGTATGTTTGTTGAGATTCTTGTTCGTAAACATTATCAAGTTCGAAAACTTTTTTTTCCTAAGCTGGGTGTTGGGATATGAAGTGAATTTCTGAAGCTTCTGTTTAAACTGGTTATTTTCCAAAACACTAACTGGAATGTTACATGCATAAAAATTACAGCAAGCGCTATGTATTTCTTTTTAATTATTTGTTTTCCTGAAGCGTCATTTGTACATCCAGATGAAGCGCTGAAGGATTGAAAGGTGGAAATGTGGAACAGCAACAACTATTGGCTCTTAGATGCTGCTTTTATGAATATTAAGATGTTCTTTTGCTGTTGTTTTTAAAGAGTCATTTCACAACTGGTGCAACGATAGCAGCTTCCATTTTTAAATTTCACGTGTAAAACGTCTGTAAGAAATATTAATTCTTCTGCCATCGTGATTCATAATTGTATAGTGCATTTATACGCACTATATCAATATATGCATGCATCTATGCACCAAAAATCTGCTAAATGTGCTCTAAAAACTTTATAACTTGCATTTAAAATAAAGTTCTTTATTTCACCCTTCTTATATTTATTAATCTTGAAGTAATAGAATAGTAAATTTTAAACACAGGCTCTAATTAATATTTATTAGTATCTCTTTCAGTGTATTTTAGTATTAGTCGTGTTTACTGAAATAAACACACATTCTTCGCCATTTTCTGGAAGAAACGTTTTATTCTGCTACGTAAGATGTTTTTATATTTCTTTGAGCAACTGTTTGTAGGTGTAGCGTAAGCTACAATGTTTTGTTGCAGGACACGTATAACAATGGTGTAAAAATATGGGATTATTTTAATTAACATCAACAATCACGAACTCCAAAATCGCATTGACTTTTATAATATTCTGAAAGCACCAAATTAAAACAAAGTTTAAACACACTTGCACAATGTTATATTTCCATCTGTTAGCAGAGTAGGATTTTCATCAGTCCAGTGTCGAAGCAAATAAGTTTTACTGCTCTTCTCCTTCGGCATTGTATATTCCCTTTCCTACGATTCACACTTCAGAAATTAAGATTAGCAGCACTAAAGTACAAGTTTAAAAGTTGAAAATGACAGATTTTAACTCTTGGAGATGTTATCATTGCCGCAGATGACTTCGTTTGCAATATTAGTACAAACCATATCAAGTTTTATGATGCAACGACCGCACCGAACTTCAAAGTTGTTGAGCGGCATATGTTTATATCAGGTCACGCTCATTGTTGATAGCTACGTTCTCATTTCTCGGCGACCTTTTATGGATTTAAAAACATGATAGGTAACAGTGCTACACTAACAGTAAAAGAGAAATTTTCTGGTATCCTATTCTTCTTAAAGTATCGAGGTGAAATATTTGTACGAATCATCGCTGAAAAAGTAAAATATATGCATACATATCACAAATAAGTTAAATATGCACCAACCCTTTAAATATGCAACTATAAAACTGCCGTAATAACTCCTTATAATGTGGAATAAATTTATTACTTACTTGCATTTGTTTAACTACCAAGGAATAAACCATGCAAATATGCAAAAATCCGAGCTCTATTTATAAAAATTCATATTATATACATTGTTATTAGTTACAGTAGTTCAAGGTCACAGTAGACCACAAGCAAGGGGCAACTAATAGAATTCTTTATCAATCGGCTCCAATTCTGGTGTGTACAATATGGACGGCACAAAATCTTGAGAATAGTTGTAGGGTTTGTTACATATTTTACATTTATTATATGTATTATTATGCGTATTTTAAGTTACTTAAAATAAACTTTGTTTACGTTTAGAGGACCAACCCTGCTGTAGTGTGACCTAAACAATTGGTTTTATTTCATATGAATACTTAATGTTTTTGCGCACGATTACACTGTGGTTTATAAAAAGATGTCCCTAACGTTTTCCCAAAAGGTTAACAGCTTCCAATATCTTTTATGTGACTTGGTTACAACATTCGACGGTTTGTATCACGTATCTATATTTGATAAATTAGTTAATATGAAAATAAAATACTTAAGGACTTTTGAAGGATTTTTTGCACCCAGCCAATGTATTTATTATTATTATTATTATTATTATTATTATTATTATTATTATTATTATTATTATTATTATTATTATTATTATTATTATTATTATTATTATTATTATTATTATTATTATTATTTATTGTTATAAACAGTGCGTGGTAACTGATTTCATATAGAAAGTTTCAAATTAGGCATTGTTTACTTCGTTACATATAAAATGTAGCACGAGTAAGCATGCTCCTCTCGGAGGAAATGGCCAAAGCTTCCTTAACTCTCCGCTCACGGTATCTGTTGCATTTTGCCAAGATGGTCGTCTCCCGAAAGTTGGCTCTATGGTCGTTAATCGTTAATGGTCGCAAATTCACACCGGAGTAAAAGTGAAAAGCTATTTAGTAAAGCAGTTGGAGATCTTAATCCCAAGACACACATATATACCGAATTTTAAATTTGTGTGTTTTTATCAAAATACCGGATATATACGGGTGTTTAAATAGTAACAGTATCTCGCTACCTAATTGTACTAAATGGTTGCAAAAGCTTCCATTGACCTTCTAGTATTAACCAGTTTAATGTGCTTAGTGTTTTTCTTCTGTTTAAGAGTTAAACAACCTGTTTGCAATAATTATTTTCGCTAACGCATTGTTGATTCGAGGCGGTGCGGGCAACGAGTTCAAAGAGATGGGCAGTGCAGTGCGGAGATAAAAGCTCGCCAAAACGGTGGGGGTGAAGGAGACGGATTTCTGGAGAGCTCGTCTTTCTTCTAGCGCCGTCTTGATTGTTTGAGAACATTCCGGATAGTGAGTCAGCTATAAATAAGGCACTTGTGCCCTGAGGAAGCCCACAACATGGTGGGGGAAACGTCGGCAACAAGCCAAACAAAAACGCGGCCTTCTCCGGAAGCTCAAGATATCCACATATAAATAAGGAAGTCGCAGCTCGTCCAGGGGGGGGGGGGCAGTTGTTAATTGAACTCGCGTGCGTGAACAGCTGTGTTGTGTTCGTTGACCTTGCAAGTTGTATTGTCTATGTGACGTAATTCTGGACTGTCATATTGACCAAAATGTGTTTCTACGGAAATAAAGAGCAATTTTTAGTGTTTGTAACCTGGACTTTTGATTTCACGAACCCAAAGTCACAGTATTGTTGAATTTGTTTTGATAGTATATACTACTTTATGAGCTATTGCCTTACCTTTTCTATTATCTGCTTTAAATATCTTTTTCAACTTCGATGTTTAAATTTGGAATTAATTTTAGTGATAACTTGGCCACTAGTGTATTGTCAATTTTGTGGCACCTAAGTAATTTCATTGAAAGTTTTCAGAAACTATAATGAAATCCAACCCCCTCCCCCGTTGTTTTATAGAATTTTGGTGCATATGTCTTCTTGAAGAATGGGGCTTTTAACGCACGCTAGCGTAGGAAACAGCGTATGGCTTCAAGTTTATGTTACAGTGCGTATAAAAGGGTGTTTATGAATAGGGAATGAATGGCTTCACTGTTGTGGGATCGAACACATGGCAGCGAGCATTCTCCTTTCATCCAAAGGTTTTTGTGTATTTGCGCGTTCAACTCGAAGCACAAGTCTAAATGGTGGATACTGAAAAGTTATTACAGAAGTGGGAATAAATGTTTATAATGACAGAATTTGAGGAGGATTTTGTAGTATTGTAAAATGATGAAAATGTATTTCGTGTGGAGCCTATTAAACGTATTAACTCTACTATCAATTAGTCCCCAAATCAATGTCCCTCCCTCCCAAGAAAAAAGGAAAAGTAAAGCAGGGTATTGCTGTTGTTCGTATTTATGAAATAATTTATAAGGAAGTGCCAGAGCCTTTGTATATTTAGATGATACTGATTTTCATAGAACTAGGAATATATTTTGATATACAACATTCAACTAGGCGATTTTCTTCACCTTTCTGTTCTGTTTGATATTGAAAGAACAGTCAGATTTCTCCTGAAATCGTACGTTCAGTATGGGTAAGATTGTGGATTTTGTGTAAAATTTTCAGTACAGCATAAATTCGTAGATACAGCATTTTAAAAGTTATACTTACTGAGGGAAACTGCTACAAGCGCAGATACCTTCGTAATTGCCTGTATCTTTTTTTTTTTTTTTTTTTTTTTTTTTGTGTAAAAATTTGGTTTATGAATACAGGGTGTATCAGAATTAATTTGGATTTTGTGATCCATTAGAGGACATTAAAGCAGTAAATATTTTTACTTAATAAAGTACTGTCTGGAAATTATTAGCTTTCATCATAAATGTCAGATCAGTACTCACATTGTGGTTGCATTTATGTTTAAGCTATGTTTGTTACCATGGAAATAGCCGATTGGAGTTAACATTTTGCTTGTCATAAAATATGCGAGTTCTGTTTAATGATATTAAATGCACCGTTATGCAATTATGAGTTTGCCGACATGTGTAAGGCGTTTAGAAAAACTTAACGCCAATATAAACTAACAAAAGCGTATCTAAAGAGAGCATCAACTCCAATGCCATGCTTCTTGTCATACAGCGTTTTCAGGACTGGATCGAAATCTTGGAGATAGTGGCCGGTTTCAGCTAAAGAGAGTATATTCGGTAGCGAATCGAACTAAGAGAACATTATGCTGCGAAGTTGAGGTTTTTGGTCGTTTAAAAATAATCCAAGAACTAGCAGTCCATGTCATGGTTACCAGTCACAAGTCTATAGAGAGTCTTAAAAGTTTACATGTTAATAATCCATTTCATGTCCAAAAAGTACAGACATTAATCCCAGATGATTAATCCCGAAGGACAATTTATTGAGTGTTATTTACTTATATACTCTTAACACTTAACGCTTAACGCTGAGTTTGCTAGACACACATTTGTCAAGAGGTGACTTTGCATTGGGAGATTCTTTTAGTTTTTTCTTCATACCATAGTAATACGAAAACAGATCATTATGAGAGACATTACTCTGTTAAGAAACGTATTTAAAATTATGCCTTCTTATCTCATTAGAAAATCAGCAATAGTTATTCTGAAACACCACCTTAAACAGTCTAGCATCTGCGAACAATTATGTATTTCTCGTAGGATAACAAAAACTGTTACAAAATTGTTACTGTCTGTTAGTTCTGATAAGTGTTCCCACTAAAATCTAGTTTCTTTTGCGCTAAAATGTATTTTCTTTGAAATTTCCTTCTTAAATAGAATTTCCAGGTGAGGATTATTTAACACAATAGCATAAGGGTCATTTAAATATCAGTAATTTGTAAGCGAAAATTTCTTGTCACAAGATAAATGGTTAATAAACAGGCAAACTAGACAATAAGTGAAGATCAGATAATACAGAGGGTGGAAAATGAATGCTAACCATGCTTTAACTGTTCTGCATTAGTTGACATTGGATGCAGGACAATAAAGAGAACAATTTATTAAATTGACCAAGATAGTTTCTATTTTTTATCGTTTCCAAAAAAATAATCAAATTGGGGCACAAGCTTAAAATATTTAACTTAAATGAGATATTTACATTTTTAAAATTTGATTATTGGTTGAAATTTGGTGGTCCCCTAAATAACCGGGTCCCTAGCGGTCTACAATTTACCAAGTGCATGTGTATCGACTTGTGTGTAATAAATAGCAAGTAGAAGGAATTAAGATATTCCCGCTCTGCTGTTTATATGAAAACACGAGAGTTTTGAAATGCACAAGGGCTCAGCATTCTGTCATATGGGATGATCCAAACAACGAGGCAGAGTGTTTGAAGGCTGGTGGTCCATAGTAGGAAATTGAACAAAACGGTCCGTATTAACTTATATCCATAGAATCTTTATCACAATGCCGTGGCGCACCTCGAATCTAAGTGCAAATATCAGCTTTGTAATTCTTCATAACGCATGTGTAATGGCATGGTAGCGTTTGGACATCATTTCGAAGGTTCAAAGTGCACCTCTACTAAGGCTGGTGATGTTCCCGAAGAGTGGCAAAGGCTTCTTATATAGATTAACATACGGATACTCCCAAGGAATGAACCCATTCAGTGTGCCCTTTTCTCTTCTAACGTGTCGTGGAGCAGCAGCTCCATGTTGTAACCACCGCTGATAGAATGTTGTCATATCGGTGATCGTGAAGCCTGCCATGAAGAGGATGAGTTGACTCGGGCAGTTACGTCGCCATTGCTGATTCTGGCGAGAGGGGGAGGAGAAAGGGCCTTCAATGTGCGGGAACTTGCTGGTGTCACGAATCCATAAGCGCGTTGTATTATTATTACTACACAAAAACATTTGAGACCGTTCCATTATGTAATTCGAGAACATTCGACTATTGGAAGAATCTCCCGCGCCTGGTAGATTACATAAGGACCAACGTGAAGCCTAGGAGAGAGTTTTAAGCTTTTAATGTTGAGAGTGTTTCAAGTTTCGAGTGCGGATTTGTGGTGAGGAGTCGGTGCAGTGAAGCAGTTAACGAGTCAGTTGCTTTGCGTGAGAGTTAACAGAGCAGTGCAGAGAAATGAGTCGGTCTGCAAGCACAGTACGTTCCAAACTCCATGGTAAAGAACCAGCGGGCAGTGTGAACAGTGCAGTGAAGTAGTTCACAAGCAAATATCGGCATTGTTGTGTTCAGAGTCGGGGTGCAGCTCCGTGTAAGAGGAGATCTTGAGTGTACGTCAAGTAGATTGCTGGCAGCGCATGTAGGTGCGTCCTAAAGAGACTTGTTGATGCTGTGAATTTGTGTAAAAGAGAAGGTGGTTGATTGTAAGTTAGCACTGTGCTAGTGATTTTGGCGACAGTAAAGAAGTTTGAGGTGAACTTCGCCTCTTGTCTTTTCTGTCATAATATGAATATTGTTCTTTAGGGCACCTCGTAATGACTGCTCACTTCTCTAATGTTCTGCTTTTGACCGATATCCGTTTCTTCTAACTACAACATTTCGGTTCATTTGGACACATTTTTGGACATTTCCGAACTTACATTGATTGCACTCTTGTTCGTTTCCTGTCAGGATTTTCCATTGCTCGGAATCCTAACAGTATTTGTCTTTCTTATATATAGAAAGTGGCTTACTCCAATTATTTACGAAGGCGATGATGATAATGATAATAAATAACAATACGACAGGTCCCATTGTTGCTGATTCTTCGTCTTTACCTATGGATAGTTTGTATAAATATTTTATTGCTTGGTATCCTATTCTTTTCCCAATGCTTTTCTTTTTTAGCAAGCAACATTGTTTAAATTCCTTGCCCCAGCTAATTTTCGTGCAAATAATAATAATAATAATAATAATAATAATAATAATAATAATAATAATAATAATAATAATAATAATAATAATAATAATAATAATAATAATAATAATAATAATAATAATAATAATAATAATAATAATAATTCAGTTTAGCAAAATAAATCTTGTTTATGACCTTGCTTTTAAAACCACTCGGCAATAGCGACCCAAACCAGTAGTCTTATTTATTGTATGAAATGCACTTATTTTATAGGAAAGTATCCGAATAAGGCGTGTAAGCTATAAGAAATGCTACACAAATAAAATGTCATTACTGGTCAGTGCTGCAGTTCATTTTATCGGGTTTTCTTTCTGCATTCGTACAGCAACTTGTGGCACTCTTATTTAATTTCATATTTTGTTGGGCAGTGCATCGTTTAGAAGTCAGGGAAGTGAAGAATGTCTTGTAAACACAAGGAGTATGCATTTCGCAGAGGCCATTTAAGTGCTTCGTCTCTTAGTCATGCAACTTTTCTACTACACACTTGAGTTTCGAGATAGTGCATTTTACAATGTGTCTGCGACATTTTCTTGAGCATTTTCACAAAAAAGAAGGGAAAAAAAGGCCTGGACACAGCATTCTGATCTAATTAAAATAGTAAAGAAAAGGAAACCTGTTCTCATAAGAAAACATGCTGTACAGACGGATATTTAAAAAGGCAAGTGACGAAGTTTAAATGGTAAAATTAAACATAGGCATTAGACATGAATACGTATTCCAAAGTGATGTTTCTTTCTGCATTACAACTACTCGTATTTACAGCGATTCAGCATGTTTCTTAATAGCGAAATGTTGGTGTGTGTGCTGATTCATTATTAGCTTAGGCTATTAAAATAATGATAAGTGCTTATCCTAGATGATTCAAATTGCCCTTTGCTCTACAACTGCGTTGGACAAACAAGATTTCTAGCACTCAGGTCAATGCATCTGTGAAGAACAGCGATCATACATAAGTATACAATTTTAATCAGATATCTGTGCTTGTTTCCGAAATATTAGTGTGTTTTTGTTCTGGATTTAATGATTTTTGTTTTAATTAAAAATGCCCTATGTGTCAAAGGTTTCTTAAATCTTACTAAGGGTTTTATTTGGCCTTATGAGGCACTACAAATTGGAGTTGCTTAAAATTCAAATGAAGTAACGCTAGAAAAGATGGATTGGCATTATGCAATTTTAGGAATACCGGGAAGTGAAAATTTTTAATAAAAATAATGTAATTATACAATTTCGAAAATGGTTATGTGAATTTTTTCATGAAGTTTTGATGATAGAAGTTAATCGATTAAATATTTTGGCACGTGGAGTATTTTAAGCAATCATAAGTACTGAAAATAAAATTAAACTGGAATGTGCATTAGGGTAGATATTGTGACGCGTAGTTTCCAAGGCTACACATTGTAATAAGTATTGTCGATATTAGTAGGTAAATCAAAGGCACCACGTGAAAGTCTGAAGTATAAATATAGTGAAAAAAATATATATATTTCTGCATTTCTTTCTGTACTTTCATCCAATTTTACAGTGCACTGCTTTAATATGTATGCTTTTAAACTTATATCGTATGCACATAAATATGCTCATGAAGGCATATTGAAAAAAAATTATCTCCATATATGAAATTACTGTAAAGATGTGAATTATGTAACTCATCAAAATGTATATTTAATTTTAAAGAGTTAAAGATATACCACTGTAACCTGGTTCTGTCATTCATTTTTCATTTTGCGGTGATTATACAGACATAAGGCCTTTACCAGATACAAGCACCACAACACTGAATAGAATGATCTGATGTATCAACTGGGGAACAATTGCAAACCTGTAGAAATACTTAAAGAATTAACTTTCTAGAATGAAAAGATTTATGTTATGTTTATCAAAGCATCTGTTATGAATACAATTTTTTTCGTAGTTTCTCGTTTGATTATATATAGAAGGTATTGCGAAACAAAGTAAATCCAGTAATAAAAGTCTTGCTGTTTTTAACAGCCTTTCTGGTCTTCAGTTTTAATGAGAGAAATTTCTTTAATGATCAGGTAAGTCTTGGGTCCACTAAGCCGAGAGTTATCGAGTTTCGAACTTAGGTCCTTCGGGTTGGATATCAGTTACGCTCTCCTGACACCATAGGGAAATTTTATCTTCAACTTTCTGTTAAAAGAAATATATCATCGCGTACCCCAGATAAACTCTCGATGCAGGCATACTGTTAATGCTATGATTAGGTAGCGGATTTATAGGCACTAAAAATGCATGAAATAGGCAGGCAAAAAGGCACTAAAATTGGGCAAAATAGGCAGTTAAATAGGCACTAAAATTTGCTAAGTAAACACTTAGAAATGCACAATTCTGGTAAAATGGCTCTTAAAATGCGCTATAACAAAAGGACAATCATTGCAACATATACTGCAATAAATTCGCTAAACACATACTATTTTGTTGTTCAGTAGACGAAGTAGTTCTACATTTATTCCAAATTTCATAAATAGCTCCACAGCAAGTTAAAATAACAGATATTGTCGTATAATTAACATACATATAAATCAACTTCACTAAGTAAGAAGCATAATGTGCAGAAGGTGTGAAGTAATTATGTCAAAAAACAAAAACATGGATTTGGGGAGGGGAGGAGGGCTTAAGGGTAAAAAATGGAAAGATCTGGTGCTTTTGTTAGATTTGTTTCATATTTATACCATTTATTTTTGTGGTCGATCAAGAATGGAATAATACCAAGTTTTAGCTTTCTAGATACAATAGTTTCTGAGGAATCAACTAGTTTATGTCTAAATTACTAGCGATTTTCAAAATGTCCCACATATTGTAAATTTAAAAATTAATGCTTGGGGTTTTTTGCATCCATACCTGTTCCTGTGTAAAATATTTGTATTCGCCATATGATCGAAGGGAAAAAAACAATCATATCTATTTAACAATTTTTATTTTCCTAAGCGTTATCAGTAAGAAGTAGGCATTATAATCCTTTCCAATACAAATAACAAAAACACAACAAATGTGAATGTGTACACTTAATATGCAGTTGCTCTTACAGGCATGTTTAGAATTTTATACAGATTAATAGAAAACTACATCCTGTAGAACATTTTGAAGTTAGGAAAATGTAGAAAACTGGAATCTGAGAAATCTGAGGTTAAAATTACGTAATAGCAGCTACGATATAGATGTAGGGTTATTTAAGTAGTCATGTGACGTTTTCTGTAGTGCCGCTAGAAAAAGGAAAAAAGAAACCTTTATATTATTGAAGTATGTCTATATTAATTTTAAGACAAAAAAAAAAAAACTAAATTTGGAATTGTTGGAACTTTTGGACCAATTTGCACAGACGTGTCTCCTTAATAGAAACAATTGTTGGAAAGATAAGAAATTCAGAAGTTCATCACAGCAATCTTAATATCACTTAAAATGTCACGATGTGTCAGAGAGATACAAATCATAAAACAAAGATTAATTAAAAGCTAAAGCTACAGAATCCTAGTTTTTGTAATAAAAAGTCTTAATGCCTCAAATATGGACTAAGGACAAATAATAAAGCACAGCTTTTTAATAAACGTTTTCCGTTCATTCAAACAGAATTACAGCATTGTGAAAAGAATTCTGATACCTACCTTTATAAAGGCATTTCTGTAAAATTTTACACAAACCATTAAGATTCATTGGTCTGTAGTTTCATTTTCAGTGTTGGAAACAACACCGGAAGTCCCCAAGCAATCGATTTCATGATTCCTTGAGATACATGTAGAAAAACGTAAGCATGAGAAAATCACAATTTTATCATATATGTAATCATAGTCTGTGTAGCCTAGCAAATTAAGCGCTGGCCTTACAAGTTTAAGTTGTAACCTGAAGTGGTGATTTTAAGATTGGGTAAAGCAATAGCTTCGTGTCCATAAAATAAATCTCACGGGAGTAAATTCCTGCTTACCAGTGGTAGTGAATGTGGTGTGATATGATTGTTAACAATTGACACGATCAATAATTTAATTAAAAATCCCTGCCCCAAGTATTACTATTAGCTCAAGAAATAAGCCTTTACCCAGCACAAAAATATCATGCTACTGCATTGAAATAAATGCAAAAGCTGTTGTCACAAATTACAAGCAGAAGAATGCTAAAAATGCAGTTTTAGGCGCTAATAAGCAGAATAGGCACAGACGTATGAAATAGGCATTTATAGGCCCAAAAAAAAAACGAAGAAAATTAGGCTCATAATTGTAGGAAACGTGCTTATAACTTAAAACCCTACGTTTCTGAACAAAGGAATAAAATAGGCAAATAGGGCATAATCCGCCCCTAGTTATGATTTATTGCAGTGCAATCAGGATTTTGTGTTAATTCGCTGGTATAAATAGAAAACTAGAGAAGGGTGGGAGGAATAAGGGAAAGAGAGAAGCACAGCTAAGAAAACAGGGATAAATAAATGGGAGTTATTAAGTTGAGTTTACGGGGTTATAATTCAAGATTGTCACAAAATACTCGTACAGATAGTTTTATAAAAATATTAAGGGCTTGTGTTACGCCCTCTATTTAAACGCAGAGGTTTGTTCACCTGTGGCAGTTGATGGTCAAACGGAGTGCCGGTATTAAGAACACTAATTAACTAGGTTAGTTAATTTTGTATGGTTGGCAACATTTCGTGCTAGATTTCATGTCATCTAGCTGGTAAATTGTAACATTGGATCTTCAAAATATTCATGGCTGTAACTTTCTTGAGCCTGTCGTCTAACTTATATGCATAATAAAATCTAAACTTTTAATTAAAATAGTATGATGAGCTTTATAGATGTTTCGAGTAGCTTGATAATAGGCTAGATATATTCAGGACTCTGATAAAGCACACTTACTATGATTTGTATAGTTAGCGGCACGTTTCCATACAATAACCCATATGTGCAAGGGTTATATGCCGTTAATTTAGTTCACATAAATGAGTTTAGGATAGATTTGTGCTTTCTGGTATATTAAAAAGGTATTGTTGGTTATAATGGTCCTTGGAGGTAGCGTAAGAAAGTAAAAGTAGTTCAAGGTAAGTGCATTTCACAGTATTAGTCTGTACGGAGGCTCACTGTAAGTAGTTGAGTGGAATAGGTTTAGCATGGTTGTACGAAATAGAGAGAGATTTCAAGATTTTTGAGGGATTCGAAAATCTCAAAACATGAATTTGTAGAGAAACCTCGATATCGAATGTTTGGGTGAAATGCAATACTTTATCTACTTGCTTGATATATATTACTAGTAGAGAAACTAAAAATTGATGGATGACGAAGGGATTGTGATGTGGACATAATTTTGCGGTTTTAAAAGAAACGTCTAGACTAACTTGCTCAACATTTTCTTCCATTGAAAATGAAATACGTGATGAACGTTTAAACATTGCTAAAAGATCTTAAGGGTATTCATCTTGCCTGAGTACCAGAACACCAAACCTGTGATTGAGGACATCGTGACTAGCTCTTACTACGGGAAGGCTGAGTGATCAAAGTGATGTAAAATCAAGTATAAACCAAAAGGATTATAACTAAACAATTTTCTTTATAACCGAGCCTAAATTTAACTTGCAATAAAATGCAACCTTGACTTCTAGCTTTAGTTCATTAAAACACCACATTGGAATTACTCTAGTGGATTTTATATAGTATCAATATAAGGCTGAATAATTTACTTTCAATGTATCATAATTTGTAAGGGGCAGGTTTTTAATACTATCAAATAAAGGAAATCAGGTTTTAATTTAGAAAGGGGATAGATGGGATCTGTTGAAAGTGGGACGAATCTTAATTTCTATTTCATTTGTCATATCTTTAATTATATTTCTGTTATTTAAAATGTGTATCTCTATGGTTTATTAAGCGGAGGTGCGCTTGACATAAATAATATGAGTGTTGAAGTGCAGTAAATATTTAAATCGCCTCCTGACAGAAAAATAGGCGTGTTTGTTTACTCAGCTGACGCTACATGGTGAAGGTCACCAAGGAAAGTGCTGTTAGCAATAGCTCAACGAAGAGGGAATTTTTTTTATGTATACCAAACCTGATGCTCTATTCCCAAATTGCTTGTTAGCTGTAGCTCATAAGCACTTGCTGTTTAGTTGTATGCTGTGGTTGGATGTTTTACAGAGACAGTGACTGTCCATGTTCATCTCACTGGTCTGCACTAATATAAATAGACCAAAATATCCCTCTTCAGTAGCGCAGTGTTTTCTCAGAATATTATGTTAAGCCGAGGTTGGAGGCTTTAGAGCAAGATAGTTAATAAATACTGTCTTTAAACAAAGAAGTTAAGATTATTTGGCAATGTGAACGAAAAGTTCACATTTCGTGTAAGTTAATCTGTATCGTAGATAACACTGGCGAATACAAATCAGGCAATGGAATACAAAATACTACATAAATAAAAAGCGCGGGTAAATATTGTATAGAAATTGCTGCTAAATTTGATGATTATTCAGTTATATTTTGTCACAACACTTATGACATTTGAATCATTTATAGGTATCTGCATCTGGGTACCTACCACAGCTTTACGTTTTTCCATTACGACACAGGAAGTAAAATTACAGATACATTTAAAGCAGCGTGTGTTTAGATCTCTTAAACGGTTGTTGCTTCATTAGTCCTACTTTATATGGAGCTATGGGAAAATAGTTTCCCTATCAATAAGTAGTTGACTGTCGCATTTGCAGTTTTCTCTCTAGTGCCATGGCCACGCCGTGGCTGAGTAGTTAGACGGCTCGACTCTCACCAAGGCGGCCCGGGTTCGACCCCAAGATCGAGATATTTGTGGTGGACAACACGGCGCTGGGGCGGGATTTCTCCGGGACTCCGGTTTGCCCCGCTATCTCATTCCATCAGTGCTCCACCTTCATTTTATATATCATCAATATCACCGCCTGCAGGTGCCGCATGTAGTAAAGGCGAGCGTTAAACACTACACATTCATTCTCTAGTGCCTCATTCCTTTTCTCTGATGATATTGCGTTATCCTGCTGTCTCAGAACCTGATGAAACAAGATTGAGATTTTCATATATAGTATACAAAATTGAATTAAACTTAGAAAGCACTTTTCCCACTTTATTGGGAGCTCAGAACTCATCTTGGTCTCCAAGCTTTAGACATTAAGATATTTAAGTGAGACATCTGAGGAAAATCCGTACTTACTTTCCAAACAAACCAAAGAAAAATAAAAGTTAAAGAGAGAAGAAAACTGGGTTCCGTGCAGTAGTAGACTACTGAAATGTTTTCTAAGAAAAATTCTTAATGGACTACAACACATAACATCTTAAATAAAGTTGCGAATTGAGCATCTTATGTCAAATAATTAGATAAATAAAGGTATAAGTCATAAATAGCGAAGTTAAGCCATTATTATGCTTGTAAAGTGATAAACTAAAACGATTGTAAACCATTACATATTACATTTGTTAACGTTTGATAACAAACCTTGGAATTGCTATGGGGGAGCATTTTATATTCCAGCATTAATAAGGTTTTTCTTAGCATCGACAGCCGCAAAAGCGAAGAGTGGGATTAGGAATAGTACTATTGCTAAGGGTAAATTGTAATGGCTGACGATCTCAAGTTTTGTTCCACAAGGAAATCCAATCTCAAAACGCTGGATGAAAACAAGAAGTTTTCTATCTGTGAATGAGAAATTTCCGTAGCCTGGTTACCTGATTATGTTTACGGATGAGTGCTTATGTCCGAGATTCCGATGGCTATCCTTTCACACGTTCTCGCTCGGACAGGGCGAAAGTGGTTGTCCCAGTTTCCTCTTTACACACGCATCCTATTCATTGTCTGCATAATGGCCCTTCAAGCATATGGGTTTAGTACTCGGAGGCACTCAGTACGACCTAATTACTGCAGTGTTTACCGATGCACTGGAGAATCAAGCACAGCTCGGGTGGGAAAAATATCAAAATGTGTCTCTTGAATTAGCTACCAATAGCTTCATGGCTTCTTCCAGTACACCAAGGCAGGCAAGATGAGCACCCGAAGTGCGATATGCTTTACCCCTACATTCAACCCTTTCCTTTGCCTTCTATCTGGCAGGTGAACAGAAGGTGACGTGTGCTACCGTGACGTCATTCGGTTTTTGGATAGAACTCTCTTGCAACGTAATCTAATGTAAATTGTTGAGCTGAAGACCTGCATAGGAAAGCACAAAGAGAGTAAATGACACTACAGAGTATGAGTGAAGGATGTAGTAACAATGTTTAGAGGACTTACATTGGCAATGTATGAGAAACAACTCTCGCCACGTTACTATCCATAGCCAAACTTTAAGTTGACAAAAGCAGTTCTATAGAATTAACTGTTTATTACGTTTGTTTTTAGTGTAGTTATTTATGCTGCTAAAGACATTTAAATATTTTGTATAACGCATTTTTTTTTATAAACGTCACAATCTATCTAAAGAGTGCATTGAAATTGCTAAAAAATGCTTGCAAATAGATGCACCTTGGGAAATGTATGGACAAATCTAAATCATGTTTTCTTGAACTGCGCAGTGGTGTGTTGCTTTTATTATTTATTTATTTTCAGTTCAGTATAGTGTTAAATACACAAAAGAACAATGTCATATGAATTTATACAGATTATATGATACAAACGAGGTACTAACTAGACTGTTAATAAATTAGTCCACACTGTTATAGCCTTAGTCAATTTAAGAACAGAGCTATACAGGTTTTTTGATATAAATAGAATACTAACTTGTTTTAATAAATCCATACACACTAATAATAATTATGATAATAATAGTAATAATAACAATAATCTTTATAAAAATAAAGTTCTAACTAGTATTAATAAACTCATCCACACTATAATAGGCTTTGTCAATTAGGAAACATTTCAGCATTGATTTAAAATTATTATCTTTACAATTCTTGATAGTGTCTGTGTCTAGTGTTGTGATTGTGTCTATCAGAGTTGGTTTCAAAGTGTAGGTTAAATTTCCGAAGGTGCATTATTGTGTGGTAGGTATATATATATATATATATATATATATATATATATAAGCTAGGAAGGGTTAGACGTTTCAATTTTATAAATACTGGACGACAAGATTCGTTATGTTTTAGATTCCCAAGGTGTCTGACGGCTTTTTTCTGCAATACAAAGATGTTGTTAAAATTTACCTTAGTTGTGTTACCCCGTACTTCGATCCCATATAAGAGGTAAGGGTAGGTTAAAGAATAATAGATAATTTTAGCTGTTGGCGTAGGTATATATTTTGTTAGATATTTCAGAATGAATACATTTTTACTGATGGTATTGCCAAGTTTATCAATATGTTCAGAGAAGTTTAAATTACTGTCTAGTGTAACACCTAATAATTTAATATTCTTCATTGCCAATGTATAAATGGATTAGAAGATCTGTTCTTTTAGTTTCAAATGTAATTAATTCACTTTTATTGGGATTATAATTTTTGAATGACTTGTGCACCTCTGCAAAGCTGAGCGACAGCTGCAGAGACCTCCGTGTTAGGCAAAAACACTCCAGCAACACATGACGGACGGATAAATCTTCGTTGCAAAACGGACAAACTGGAGCAGGGTCACTTCTTAAGAAACAATGCGCAAGTAAGCAATGGCCCATGCGCAACCCAGCCAAACACACTTCCTCTCGACGAGATGAACGACAGGAAGTAACCCAGGGAATCGGAAGTTCCTTCAATGTTCTAAGTTTATATTTATTTCATGTTAGTCAAGGTAAATCGAGATAGTTACATTACAGACTTAGTTAAAGGTAAAGAGGGCTGGAGTAATTTGTATCGATAATCAGATGTTTGAAAACCGGGTTGGAATACGCTGGTCTAAAAATTCCATATCATCTTTCCATGAAATTGCGAGGAGCAACCGAATAGCGGCAGCACTTTTGAAAATCCAAACGAATAACGCGCATACTTCCGAAGTATCTAATACAGTAGCACATCTCTAAAACGAAACGCGATCGTTCTGGCATTTATTTTCCGTTTACACAGGTTTCCCTCTTACAGAGGGTTGTGTTTGGATCCAAAGAAATTGCAGAAGCTATAGACGCACAAGGTTCTGCGCCATGGCGTAGCGAGCAAGGCAGCATGCCTTGGTCCCTGGCCACTGAAAGCGGCCCAGGGTCGATCCCAACACTGGGTTGCGGATTTTAAGTCCCGGGTATAGGACCGGTGCCCACTCAGCATCCTGAGGAATGTGAGGAGCTTACGCTCGGTAAGCGGCCCTGGGCCCGAAAACCAACGATCCGGCTGGGAGATGCCGAGATGCTGGCCACATCTCCTCCCCGTATCGGTTGGATGATCCCCCACCTCTGCCGTGCGTAAGTGGGCGAGGCCGGCAGTCGGGTTGGTAGGCCTTGGCCCTCTTAGAGCTGTCGCGCCAGGGTTTATTATTATTATTATTATTATTATTATTATTATTATTATTATTATTATTAACGCACAGGTTTACAGTAAAGGAATAATATAAAATGAAGTATAAACAATAATAGTCTGATAGGTATTTATTATGTACTATATTTTCAACTTACGTACAATAGTTGCATCCATTGCAAGCTCTGAAATTGTCTTTGCCTAATTCTCTTGTATTCTCTAAAGCTTGAGTTTTAAGCAATGGTCCAAGCATGAGACTTTCTTTAGCGCGCGCACTAACAAACCATGAATAGAGCATGATTCAGCCCGTCATACTCTGTAGATTTTGTGATGCGTTTTACATGCTTTGATGTTGCCTTTAGCCATTCGCCCTTTTGTTTTTAAAATCTCATTAATCTTGAGTTTTTCCCACTTTAAACATCATAGGTAATCTTATAGCTGAACGTTTGTTCTTTTCGTGTTCTTCAATAACCTTAATTTTTTCTCCAATGATAAAGTCTTATATTTAGAACTCATTTTACAGAATTTGTGTACCTACAAACTATGTTTTTAAAAACGATCAAAGTTCATAGTTTTCTTCCATTCGTACTTGATATTTTTAAGATGGACACTGAGAATGAACACACTGCAAACAATTGTATCCTTATACCATGCGTGTTGGAAGAGTTGAGAGAGCTGCCGGTTTGTTTTCCCTTCTCTTCGAGTGATTACAGTTTGACATGATTCATAGAACTTCGGTGCAAGTGCAGTTGTCCTCAACATTATTGCACTTTTTAACATATGTACGTTGTAAGCTATTACACATAAGGTAATCCGTTTTAATCAGGCTATTTTAGCAAACGGTTCTCCAAAAATATTTCCGTTTCCGCGTTAGGCAGTTTTCCGGCTTAGAGTATAATTTTAATGTGAATTAGCTCCATTCCGAAACTTATTTTCCATTTTTGCGGGTTTCCGTCATTTAAAGGATTCGTTTTAAGCAGGTTTTACTGTACCACATGAAAGTTATTTGACGTAAATGGTGTTTTTAAAGATACCTACATTTTTAGTGTCGTACGATTTTGTCTATCTCTTACGGTTTATCAGTTGTACAAAATTTCTTGCGAATGAAAGATGGGGTTCACGGGCTATTCTCAAAAAATTCAGGATGTACCTACATTTTCAGTAGTGGACAAATTGTAAGCAAAACTTGAACACATTTCTATTTTGGTTGTATTTCTGTTTAGTAATGTTAGGTGGTTACAGTGCATGTGGTGTTATATTTTCCGGCATTTTTCTCTAACCTAAGATGGATTTAGTGAATAATGAACTAACCTTGGATAAGTTTAAATCGGGCCTGTAAATTGCGACTTAGCCATTAGCCTGTTTTTTCGCAGGAGCATGTAAATTGCGACAGAAACTTGCTTTGTCCTCCCAGTTTTCTTAGTTGCGGAACAAAAAACAAGCATGCAAACTAATTTCCACTTCCTTCCAGACTTAGTACCGGGAGATATAAAAATTTTGGTGTGCTTAAAAGTGCTATGTACGCATTTGTAAAATGTCAGTTGCCAGAAAGGTGTTATCGTTGCAGAATTACATTCATTATATGAGGTTTTTGTAAAGTCGATCGAAGTATGAAACGCATTTCAGCATATTCAATAGTTATCATTTCATTCCTGTATGTTCCTATATATATATATATATATATATATATATATATATATATATATAGTCAGAGTATTATACCTTTTAGTGCTTTTTGGGTTGTCTCAATTTAACTGTTTAAACTTGATAACTGAGTTTCTGTGAAACATTTTCGCTACTTCAACATATTCATTCCAATCGGAGTGTGGATGGTAAAGGTGCGAATTTATATTTGAGTAAAAGCTCTCCCAAGCATTTGTTAATGTACTCGCTGTCAATAGCATAGATTTCCGATGGAAGTGTAGAATACTCTGCGAAGTGCCCAGCAGCGTGATGCTTTGGTAACGTGTGCAGCTCACATTCGGGAGGTCGCAGTTTCGATCTCTGTCGACCGGCCACTCAGACTTCGAGTTTTCCGTGGTTTCCCCTGTAATTAGAAGAATCCAGTAGACCCCAGTGGAATCCAGTGGATTCCTTGTTACCATTTTTTGTTCGTCATATCCAATGTCGATTTCACGATTATGGTTTCTTTTGCTTCTTGATATCGCGGTAGCGTCCTCTATGGTAACACTCGCTACTTAAGAATACGCATTTTGGTATAAGTGAATCTATCATCAAAGCATTTTCTTCTCGAATGTCTCACTCTTATGTAAGTTCGTGTTCGTCCTTAACAGAAAGTAGCATACGCTGTATTTGATATTCTATACCTTTCTTGTAATATACTATGGTACGCAACACTATCGAAATAAATGAATATTACTAAAATATGTAAACAGTTTCAGTTAATGTTCTTGACTAATTTAGGCGTTTTAATTTTAAGGGAAATTATGTCTCTTCAAATACTTAACAATTGGCTGAACTTATAGTTGTGTAGCCACATGGAAACGCTGATGGGGGAGTCAAAGGGGGAGGGCAGGAACAAGTTAAGACCTCAAACTCTGGAGGAAAATTTTATATTCACAATTGATTGCCGTATTTAATATCGTTGATAGATGTCCAAAAGTGCGCCAGTGGCAACGAAATCTTCCGACCGTGATGACAACGTTCATTGATTTGCAATAATAATTATTTAGTTTCATTATATTTTTATCAGTCCTCTTAAATACAGCAACATCACCATTCCTTGTACTGAAAAGTATATTATTATAATTTTGGGTAACAATTATGTTGTATTTTTGTAGCGAAATTAGTTCCGATTTGTAATGAGGTTCAAAGCTTTTTTGGTTCGCAGTGCTGCAGAACACGCAGCGATCAAACTTGTGGTCATTCGTGAGCTTCCCATCCATGTAAGTATATTTTTATCGGGTAGTTCATTCGCAGTTTGCATGCTACCTCTTCGAATAATAGCATCTTGCTGGTCCCACATAACAATGTAAGTCGCAATTGACCTACTCCTATCACGGAACCCTTCTGATTCTTGAATTACATGTAGGAACACTGTGATATGGTATGTTTTGCACACTTTGTTTTTCCTTTCCTTCGGTATTTTTTTTCCCCTTTCTATTTATCTAACGTCCCTTCTTTCAAATAACATTTTTTTGGGTACCTGCATCCGAAGGACTGACGGATGGGGTGGGGATCAGTTCAGCAGGTAGGTAGACGGTTCATTAAGCCCAACAGATCACAAAAGTTTCCAGCTTTGTGGGAAGATGAGTAAAACCAGTGATAATACTCCAAGAGAAAAAGGCCCAAAGTGAAGGTGCTGTTAGAAAAACGATGTAACGCCTTGACAGAACCAATTAGTAGGTGTTGGTGTTAATTGTGTGAGCAGCTTTCCCAAAAAGAGGGGAGGGGGAAGGTTGCAGAAAAGTTCAGTTCCAAAACGGAAAGATGTGCAGAAAAAGGCCCGTCACAGCTATTCTTGATAGTCACTTGCTACAAAGAGCATAGATAACATGCTATTAGAGTTGCCACTCAGAGGGAGCTCAATTATGTGCTAGAATGATCTGCAGACGGCTGTTTAGCGCTGATCTGTAGACAAGGCGACCAACCAGAAAGCAGAAATTGAGTCCATCCATAAACTTAATATTGGACATGAAAACAAGAAAGAAATAAGTTATTTTTTAAAATGTTTAATGAATTTACAACAGTTTATCAAAATTACATCGCTTTTATCAAAATTGTCATGTTATTAAAATTAATGAAATTATTAAAATTATTTTTCAAACAACTGCAATGATTTTGATGTGCAATATCGGGTGATTTCAACGAAAAATCCTATGCTTTTGTTGGGAAAGAAAATTCATTTATATGTGAAAAGGTTTTGGAGAGATACTGAAGGAGATGTCTTTGGTATAGCGGTTAAAATGCCCTATTAAAATAGTGTGGGAGCTATCTCAACATATGGAGCGGTGATTTTGCACGTTGAAGGCAACGTGATTGTTGCTAAGTACAATTAAGTGGTAAACAACTGAGTATTACCTATATGCTATGAATGGTTTCCTCAAAACCAGGGGATTTCTGTACCTGCTTGGTCAGAAAAAAGTACAAGTATGAATCCAAGAGAAAATCGGTAGCATATTCTTTACATAAACAAATTTCAGCTAATTCAGAACCCGTTTTCACATGGCGAGAAATTGAACTAGTTGGTCCTTTGTACAAAGTTTTGATTCAAGACGAATTTTGTTTGGCCTTAATGGCAACTTATAAAAGTCGCAGAAAAAAAGTTTTCTCTGAACAGTCATACTGTATATTCTTAAAGTAGAAAAGGTACAAAACAAAGTACATTTCCTAACAATTAGTCCGCTACTGTGTGTATCATGTACACATACGGCATTTTAATAATCGTCAGGGTCGTTAAAAGATCTTAAAATTCCTGAAGTCATTCAAGTAAAGCGTAGCTTAGATGCAGAATTTTCTTGTCGCATCTTTGGAAGATGTTAAATCTATTACAAATACCAAGATAGGTACTTAAGGCTACTTCGTTTTTGGGTCATTCTGTTCATTCTCACTCACTCACTCACTCACTCACTCACTCACTCACTCACTCACTCACTCACTCACTCACTCACTCACTCACTCACTCACTCACTCACTCACTCACTCACTCACTCACTCACTCACTCACTCACTCACTCACTCCCTCCACCTACTAGGTATGTCGTAGATCAAGTAATAAGCTTACGTAAGAAATATTGTATAGAAGTTAAATATAGATACAAATAAACATTAGAGGGTATAGAAAATAATGGAATGCAATAATCAGGTATTCTCAGAAAGATGTGTGCGTGCTACCAGAATAACTTAAATGCCATTGCGTAGTTTCCAAATTTACGACACCAAAGTTTCCAAATTTGCGACACAAAGTTTTTTCAATCTCCAAAACTACTCCTTATCGGATAAACCTTTTCGTTATTCATTATTTTCTGAAAACTGGCACTTGACGATATAATTAGAATGTCAAATATTTAAAATACTTACAGAATAGGTAAAATCCATATTTTGACATTTCTGGGATTGCTTGTGAAGTACTCTTCATTCGGAAGACATTTTGTATAACTGGTAAATGGTTAAGAGATATACAAAGTTACCACACAGGAAGTGTAAATCTGGTTCATACATATATGAAATATTGTTTTTTTTTCTTTTTGATATGAGCGAATTCAAGATGTGCGGTTTGACTTTTTTAATATTTGCTATTTTTAATACCTTTGTCGCAGTTCACTTGCTTCTTGGGATGTCGTGGGAAGAGTATGGAATTTCATGTCCAGCGTAAACTCTCTCCCATTACAGTGAAATATAATGAAATATTCACTAAAATGTTTATCCGGATTAGTATAATGTAAATAGAAAAATAAGGCTTTGTAAAAGCTGCATAAGAATAAGCGATGGTGGGTAGAGGAAGCTACATGAATGTAAAATCAGATTTGTTTTTGGTTGAATCGTCCGTCAAGTTTACGTTTCGCCATCCATTGGTCAATTTGTTGGTGGACATGACTCTTACCAAACTGCATAAATCCGAAATGTTGTGTAACAATTTTGAAAACTGTACATTAAGGCTCATTTTTGGTTGGTTATCTGTAACTGTTTAGCACACTTTCTCACTACAGCAAACAGATAACATGAGTAGCTTAAGATTCCTGTTGACTCTTAATGTGATTTTGAGAGCGTCCTCACATGAGCTAAGGTTGATTATACTGGTCTTATACACTATTAGGATAGATCATGACACTAAGCAAATTTTTGATATGACCAGCTTCCAGATTTGGATTACTGGTTTCATTGGGTAAGAGTTGTAACGGGATTTTAATTTATGATCTTCTTCTTCCAATAAGAATCACGCCAACTTCTTTGTAATATCCAAGTCAAGTTTTAATCTAATAAGAGTCATGAGATCTTTCTAAGGTGTGGACGCGGATTTTTGGTGAAAATAAAGTTTAGATGAGTCCAATTTTGTTATATATTATTTAATTATATAATATAAACTACGATTCACTCTTTTATTTTATAAATATTGAATAACACTTTTCGAATCTTATTAATTTTTCTTTACAATTATAATGATCGTAACATCTTAAGTCAACTTTCTCGTTCTCCAGCAAGACACAAGATTCTAACACTTTTCTAGATTATTCATTTTCTTGTCCCCATAGTGATTCCCACTTTATTTTGTGATTGGCCGATTCACTGACACGTCATCACACCACGTGATACCACTACTACTTCGGCCAATCACACAACTACATACATTTTTATATATATTTACAATTCCCACTAACACAAAAATACTGTTACATATGCCCCTCTTCGAAATATATGGAAAATAACCAAATAAAGGAATTAACAATCTGTTTCCATATATTTCGAAGAATGGCCCCAATTAACAATTTCGTTTACAACAATGAACTGTAACATAAATATAACATACATAAAACACAACAATAAATGAACATTAATTAAAATACAACAATATATTGACATTTAACAATAATATACATGTTTTATTATTTAACTATTTTAACAATAAGTACTCCGTTGATTACAAATCTCTTGTATCCACACTTGCTTCTAGAAATGCTTGTCTTATAGCTATGGGTAAAGGTCGGCTTTTATGTGTATAGGGAGCAGTATCATTCACTTTAAATGTGTGTGTGTATTTGTTACACAGTCCAGGTTTTGAACTAAAGGCTTTCCTGTTCTTTAATATACATAATTTCAGCTGTTCTTTTCCCGCTTGATCTAGATTGTATGTGTTTTCTAACTTTACTTGTAATATTCTCTGGAATTCTATTTCTTCCTCCACTTGGCTTCCGCCGTTCTTATCTTGTATTGTATATAATTGGCAACAATGCTTTTCAAAGTCAGTTACATTATTTTGCAATCCATCAATAATTAAATTCTTCCCACAATTTTCATTTTCATCGTATTCAATATTGCCGTTTTCTTGCAAAAGTATATCTTCCACAAAAAACCTTTCATTATTTATTTTATCCCTATTCTCTTCTTTTCTTCCATCTTCTTCCAATAATTTTATTACTAATAAATCATTTTCTGTCTTAACCTTCATTTCATGCATTTCGAAATTCAATACACTTTGCCATTCATATAATAAATCATTACCCACAATTACATCTCTTGCCAAATGTGGAATTACCAACGCAATGAAATTGAAATTCCATTCACCTATTCGCCCCTTAATTAATACTTTCATTGTTGGTTAGGTTGGTGCTATCGTTTATATTCGCATCATTCTCTGTGCTTTGTGTATTTTCGACTCTTTCATTTTGATTACTTCTTTCAAATCTCACATCCCTAAAATCTCTTTGATTTGCACTAAATAAACTAGTACCTCTACCCCTATTAAAATTACTTATTCGCTGATTATTTCCTCGATAAAATCTTACATGGTTTATTTGATCATTTCTTCCAATTCTCGTCGACTGATTGTTATGATAATTCCTTTGCACATTATTTTGAACTCCCTTTCCTGTTCCGGGAATTACAGATTCATAAGTTCGTCTAGGATCATAACCTCTTCCTTCAAATCTTTGATTTCTCACGGGTGCCCCGCCCCAATTTAAACTCGTCCTATTATTCCTATTATTTGTAGGTTGTGATTCCTGTCGATTTCTTCCTCGCTCAATATGGACGTTATTATAGTTACCATCACAGGATGTAGTATCATTAATGAGGTTATGTACTTCAAATTCGGATAATAATTCAATCATATCAGAGAAATCGATAGGCTTAGCCACAATTAAATGATTTCTGATATGTGGTGGATAATGACGTATTAGCATGTTGACAATTTCTGTCTCAGAAATTTCGGGATTGATCAACTTACTTTTGTTTGCTAATTTTAAGAAATATTCAGTCATAGAAATCCCTTTTTTAAACTCAAACCTACCCGTTGCTAACTCAACTTTTATTCTTCTTTGTCTCTCAGGTCCCCAAAATCTATTTATAAACAGATTTCTGAAAGTACTGTATGTTTCATGTGAAGCCAAAGTTAACCTTAACCACTCAAGAGCATTTTTCTTCAAACAGCGTTTTACTATTACCATCCGAAATTCATTGGGAATTCTCTTAATACGGAAATATTCTTCCAATTCCCTAAGAAATACTTTTGGATTATCACCTGATTCCTCATCAAAACTTGGTGGACTAATATCATTTAGTGAATAATGTACACATTCATTTTGACCTAGACTGTGGAGTTGTGTGTGTGAGGACATGTTTTGTGTGTTTCTGTGATAGTTAATATCATTATCTGGACTCACAAAATCACTACATTCACTTACTACATCACTAGACTTCTGATGATTGCTTAATTCACCTGGTAAGTCACAATCGTTTATATTTGTAATTCTAGACATTTCTTTCCCGTTATTTACTTTTCTAGCCTGTAGTGCAATTACAACTTGTGTCAGTTTTCCTAAGTTATCCTTTTCTTTTTCAAAATGTTCTTTTACCTCTTTAATTTGCAAAATTACTTCTTCTTTTGCTTTACTTATCTCATCAATTTGTAACTTTATTTCCTCTTGGTGTATCTTACTTTCATCATGTTGTAATTGCATTTCAGAACAAATTACATTGATTCTTTGTTCTACTTTATCTCCTAATTCTTCTCTTTGTTTTTGTGTTATTTCTGCCTGTTGTATCCTAAATGTTTCTAACTCTTTGTTTAATTCCATTCTTATTTCTTGTTTCACAATGTCCTGACCTAACCTAGTTTCCTGAATTATCTCTCTCAACTCATTGACTTCCTTTCTATTCTCATCCTTATTAATCTCTATGATCTGCATAAGCCTTTCCATATTATCCCTACACTCTTTTCTCCCTTCTCTAATCTCCTGTGAAATTTCAGATTTTAATTCCTGTTTTAACTTCTGTAATAAATTAATTTCTAAGTTACTCACATTTTGTGCTAGTTCCTGTCTTACTCCTACATCTAAATCATTCATTTTCTTAGTTAAATCATTTACATTTTGTTCTATTTTAGAATCTAAATTACTCATTTCTGATTTTACATCTTTCATTCTAGAATCTAAATTACTCATTTCAGATTTAACATCTCCTATTTCTGATTTTACATCTCTCATTCTAAAATCTAAATTCTTTGCATTTTGTTCTATTTTAGAATCTAAATTACTCATTTCTGATTTTAAATCATTTGCATTTTGTTCTATTTTAGAATCTAAATTACTTATTTCTGATTTTACATCATTTGCATTTTGTTCTATTTTAGAATCTAAATTACTCATTTCTGATTTTAAATCATTTGCATTTTGTTCTATTTTAGAATCTAAATTACTTATTTCTGATTTTACATCATTTGCATTTTGTTCTATTTTAGAATCTAAATTACTTAACATTCTTGTTATTCTTTCCAACATTGACTCATTATCTATGCTTAATCTTGCATCCTTCCTATTCATTCCTACACTATCAGTAACTTCTCCTTCCACTATTATTTCTTTTCTACTCGCCATCTTTTTAACTATTTTCTGATTTCTTAACAACATAAATCTACTACTACTATTATTATTATTATTTTTTTTTTTTTTTTTTTTTTTTTAAATTTCACTCACTTAAACCAGGTCTCGTTTTCTTCTTTCTTCTCTCTTCTTTCCTTTTAAATTCCCACGGAGCTGCACGATGCACGATCTCCTCTTCTTTATCCTATTCGAGCCCCACACGTTGCTGCGCCATTTGTAACGGGATTTTAATTTATGATCTTCTTCTTCCAATAAGAATCACGCCAACTTCTTTGTAATATCCAAGTCAAGTTTTAATCTAATAAGAGTCATGAGATCTTTCTAAGGTGTGGACGCGGATTTTTGGTGAAAATAAAGTTTAGATGAGTCCAATTTTGTTATATATTATTTAATTATATAATATAAACTACGATTCACTCTTTTATTTTATAAATATTGAATAACACTTTTCGAATCTTATTAATTTTTCTTTACAATTATAATGATCGTAACATCTTAAGTCAACTTTCTCGTTCTCCAGCAAGACACAAGATTCTAACACTTTTCTAGATTATTCATTTTCTTGTCCCCATAGTGATTCCCACTTTATTTTGTGATTGGCCGATTCACTGACACGTCATCACACCACGTGATACCACTACTACTTCGGCCAATCACACAACTACATACATTTTTATATATATTTACAATTCCCACTAACACAAAAATACTGTTACAGAGTCCAGAGGTTTCACGAGGAAAAATGTAGAATCTCTATTCACAACTTTGAGTTTTATATAACTAAGTCCATTTATGTTTTGAAATATGAATACATATATATTTTCGTGGTAATTTTTTGTGTGTAAATGCCTAAGGCTGGTAAAAACACCTAGTCGAATTATTTGGTTACAAATTTGTTCAGAGGTTGTCTTCTTTTGACATAAACCTTGCAGTACTAGAACTTTTCGCTCAAGTTGTCATAACACATAGAACTATTTAAGGTTTCTCAAAATTTTATTTGGCATATTTCGTTTATAAGCGTTGTGTAGTTTCACTTTAGTTTACGCACATATAGAGGGTTTGAAATACTTTTGAATTTAAGTTCTCATGAAAATGAAATCTGTGAATATGGAACACAAATTATTTACATTCAGAGACCTCTCGCTGATCAGAGGATCACTAAGCATATTTCCAAAAATGTAAATCACATTCCACAGTATTATTTCTTAACGAAATAGTACAGAAATTGTGTACGCGGCAAATTCTAATGGCGTGTTTAAACCTAACATAATTATTTAGGGTTTAAATGAAATATGTTACAGCTCTCATTTAATGGCATGTATAGGAAAGCATACGATAGTAACGTAGAAAAACATTTTTTACTTTTGCTAGTGAATTGTTAGCATAATTTTCAGAATTAGTCTGAAAGGCACAACAAAAATCTTTGCACTGTTATGAAAATAGCTGAAATTTTTTTTCGCACCGATTATCTTCGATTACCTCATTCTTTTTTTCTCTAAAAAGATCGTGGTTTTGCAACTGGCTGTCTGAAGGTTTCTATTTGCTCTTTGTCGTTATGCTGGTTTTCTCCTTCACTCAGGCGTGGATCTAGATATTGTAGGCCATGTTAGTCGGGAAATTCTGCATTAAACTGTTTCTCTGTGAAGAATATGTTAGCTAAACTGAAGCGTGTATAACCATTTAGAGTACATTTGGTTGGGGTGAGGATGATGCAGTAACGCTGGGTATTGATGAAATATTCAGTGCATTTATTGGAGTGAAAGGTTTTTTTTTTTGTGTGTGTAGGTGTGAGGATTATGAGTAACGCTGGGTATTAATGAAATATTCAGTGCAATTATTAAAGTAAAAGGTTTTTATTCCTAGTATATTATAGCATAAATGCTTTAAATTGCCTTTTAACGAAATGTTTCACCTATTTAAAGTTTGCAAAAAAATACTAGGTCTGTTGAGTATCTTTCTATTTTCAGGGATAGGTTTAGTGCCTCAGTAGGATGGCCGAGATCGTTAACACATGGATTGGTAAACGAGTGGTCAGCGTTTGAAGTGTGCATTTAAAGCAGATAAGTTTCTGCCATTACAAAACCTAAGCATTGGCATCCTGCATCATACTCCCTTACTTCTTGGTAATTTCTGATGTTATTAAAAGTAAAACAAGCGAAAGTAAACAAGTGATCACAGTTCACAAAGCGATATGCTAAAGTAGGGTTTATCGTACAGATATGTTTGTGGTGCCCATATAATGCTACTGAGTGCATTTTGCTGCGTTTCTATATTTAACTTGGATTCTTGCAAGATTTAGGCATAACATACTTTTCTGAAGTGACCACGTTTTCACAAGTCTCAGATACCAGGTGTAATCTGTGTCTATCTCTAAAACTATATAATCTCTATAATAATCCTGTTGTAAACATACGAGAGTGAGAAAGAGATCCAGAGAACTTAAGAAACAGACTATAAACACACTTGATTTTCCCTCCAATCAGCAAGCTAAGAACATATCTCTATCTCTCTTTCTACACTCCCATATGTTTAGAACACGTAGATCGTTCTATTTCGAGTCAGAATGTAGTATTACAATGAATTAGAGGCACATGTTATGAGAGCCAAAGTAAAGTGACATTTAATTACAGGTCTGTGTTCAGGGGCGCGTAGTGTTGTAGCAAATGACTTTTCTGAACACCGTGCAACAAAAACATTTCACCTCTAGCAGTGGGAGAGCTAATGCTTTCCCTTCGTAACATTCAGCTGAAGGAGCAGTTAACAGAAGAAGGATTTTAACTGGCCCTTGTTGGAGGACGTTACTCACTCGAGAGAATGTGCCGAGATTGCTTTGCGAGGTAGTCATCAGGAAATGAAGTCACTGCAGGTGTTCGTGGATTTGGTAGCTAAAACTCTCATAAGACCAAAAAACTGCTGACAACTATTGCCGAAGTTAAAATAGTACATTTTTTCCCTCCTAAAACTGCGGAGCTTTTTATTTATTTATTTATTTATTTATTTATTTATTTATTTATTTATTTATTTATTTATTTATTTATTTATTTATTTGTGTTTTTCGTCCCACCCTTTGCCTTGAGCCGGGAATGGAACTAGCTGTATTTCACGTTACGGAGAACCAAACACAAATGCTCGAGCGACCATGGCAACGAAGACCGGCAACGTGTGTTATAAAGTTTGACCCTTCGCTATTACAGAACTTGAATGCTGCATTTTTGTCCCAACACTTCCTAAATATCAAACTATCGCTTTTAATCATACTGCCTGCTTAACGAGTGGTCGAAATGCCATTCGCAGCTTTCCTCAGCCACTGCATACAAGTATCTGTTAAACCTTAATTTACTTTCGTCTATGACATATTACGGACATTCTTGTGGAACGGATTATCAATTGTTATTTTGACTGACTTATTCTGCTTATCCTCTCCGTATTGGGTACATCTCCCAGGAATTAAAAGTCAGCGTCTGGAGTCAGATACCTCTCGAGGGGCTGATGGACACTGGATCAAAGAGAATATGAGGACTGGGTAATCAATCCCAAAGCCTGGTATGAGAGCGAGGAAGAAGATTATGTGAAATAATGGTGAAATGGAATAGTTGGGAAATGAATGGTGGGGAAAACCCACCCAGACCTGCTTTGTTCATCGCAAATGTCGCATACGGTTCTTGTAGAGAGGCGAGCAGTCCAGTTACTTGGCCACGGTGTCACCATTCATTTTAATTTTGTATTCAAGTATCATATCAAACGGGATATTGATTCTGTATGGTCAATATATTTTTTCAAGTATTAATTTTTCATACAGACACACCTTACGTTCCAAGCATTATGGTGTTGACCGGTTGGTGTTTTAATGTACAACTGTAATGACAACTACGGAAAATTGCACGCTACGTTCCATCCTTACCAACAGCTTCAGTCTGAATGGATTATGGCGAGTCCATACTAAATGAAAATATACAGTGTTAACTAAAATATTTGTTAAGAAATTTGGTATACGTTGAGAAAACTGACGCTTTTCTGTCTACACTGAAATGTTGAGGTAACAATGTAAAGAATTAAGAAGAAAACATTCTTTATTGTAATGAGCAAGATTAAAGAAACGCGAAGATGTAGAAAACTGGAAAGGAATAGTACATTTCGCAACAAAACTATATTGGTAACAAGACGTGAGTATATTTATGAAACTCATAAAGGCCAACTAAGTCTGGTGGCTTAAGTCTGTTTTTGGTCTGTTTTTTTATAATTTGAAACTTTCAGCTTCTTTTTTAAAAATATTACTTTGTTAATTGCTGATCGAATGACAGCATTGATGGCAGAACCTTAAGTAGTTTGCGAGTAAAACAACAGATGGTAGCACTATTGGTATTTTACACGTAACATGAAAGCAACACACATTGAAGCAGATCAAATGAACTCAATTTATTCGAGTATTACAATTACAATAACCAGAATTTTTTATTTTAAATGTAGTATTTTTTTATCTGGAAAATGGGCCTCAGTGGAATGCTTGAAGTTGGATTAATGCTTATTGGATTCTAACATAAAACATGCTTATTTGAAGTAACATTATTTAGTGTCCAATTTGTAAAATTTATCTGCCGAATAATTCCCATTGGAACGTTTGAAATTGGATAATTGTTTATATTAGGGTTTAAGATCAATTTTGTTTTGAACTGATGCTTCAATGAGTTTTCTAGAACCGTAGTGGATTCCCATCTGTGCCGTGTTATGACGTAAACACCAGCAGCTACTGATATGGAGCAGAACTTCTATGGAAGCAATGGCTCATGTACGTATCTACATAGTGGGTTTCAAAAGTTTAATTAGAGATGTATTTATTATCCCATAATTCTCAGTTTATTCAATCCCACGTCCTGGGCAGTGGATTTTCTGCTTTAAGTGCTGTACGAAGAATGATGGACTTCTTCACATTACAGGCAGGCAGATAGCGCACTCTTGGCTCCGTCGAAAGGGGGCTGTTTGAGCCTCCATTGCTGAGTGTAGCTTTCCCGATTCCACTGGAGGCGAACATATGAACCATCCTCCAGTGTATCTTAGGTGGGTCGCCACCGAGCACCCCGCCCCCCCTCAACCGGGTAGTCAATCCTGTAATTTTTACAGAATTCTGCGCATCAATTGTATAGCCGGTTCTGCAAGCCATACGTATCCTGCAGCGGATAGTCTTCGTTCTTCCCAGGTTGTAAACACAAAAGTTCCCTTGCTGGTCTTGGTCCTACGTATCCCCTCCCCTACATATTCTAGCAATAAAAACGATATTTTTTTGATTCTACGTCGTTTACATGATCAAGATGCAATTCTGTAATTCATGACTGCGACAAGTACCCGTAATTGCAACACTGATACCACTTGCTACAAAATTAACCACATTAATTTATTTTTTATCACTACCATGTTTATATTTTTATGAAAACAAAACTGCTTACTAATATGGAAATGTTATTTGTCGTTAGATTTTCGTAATCCACTGCTTCATATATGAACGTTTACATTTCACTAAATGTAAAATTTTGTAGTTTGCTTGTCTTAATATGCTTCTGATTTTCGTTTCATGGATCATTGAATGTTATGTACTTGGATCAATCGATTGCTTGATATTAATTGCTGTTTAGTACTGGATAGAGAGTCCACAAAGTAGGCGGTTTCATTTTCAACGTCAGTTTTTCAAATTAAACTTAAGTTTTATGAAAATTATGTTATATGTTTAGATTTTCTCTTTTTCAGGAAATGCACATAGTATTTTTCATGTTACTTCCTTGATTTTTGTGGCAATAAACTGTTGTAAACATACAAAGCCTGTGTCTCAATTTCCGTTTTGATAGATAATCAAAAACTTGAGCCTACCACTTCTGTCATCTTGGACTGTTACTTTGAAGGTATTAAAGGTGTGGTCAATAGGGAAGTTGCGCACGTCCCCGAGTAATATCATCAGTCGCTGAAATATGGATAAATAACTTTCATTACGTTACATGTAATCAGCGTGTGTAGTCAACCAAAAACTATTTTAAAGCTGTGTGTAGATTTAAGTTAAGGAAAGGAAAGAAACCGTGAATGAACTTTCAAGTCGCGATCCAACAGCCTTTCAGGTTTTACAAGTACTTTCAACCGGAAGAGCAGCTATTTCATATTTAATATTGAAGTACAGTAAACAAAGACAGGTTAATTCGTAAACTGTCAACTAGTAAATTACATTTAAAGGTTATGTCGGATATTAAGTTTCACAGTGAAACATAATGTTTACTGATGTGCTTAAAATGTGGTCCATAATTTAAAGCTACAGTTAATTTGCTACTAACAAAACCATTCCTCCTGCAAATTCCACCGTTCCTTGAGTATAATTCTAGCTACTGGATACAGTAGGATACTTTTCCTAAAATATGGTCTAAATGTAACATTACAAGCTAGTTGTTCATATTCTCACTAACGGAGTACCATCAAGACAGCATTTAATTGCATTTTGACCTGAAAAATAAATTAAAATGTAATGTAGAACTAGAAATTGTCGCTGATGAAAAATCTTACTTAAATCCAGTAACTGTCGTGCAGTTTAACAAACAACGCATGCAAATAATTCCTCAATCCTTCTTATATTAGACCAAATTATGTTGTATTTATTGTGTACCAATCGTAGTGAAACACTGTCATAGAGGCGATGTCCCATGATGTCACATTGATTATAGCATGGTTCACTGATTCGTTTTTAGGCCCACAGACTGTTTTGTGACAGAGAGGTGATAACAGCCGGGTGGAATAAAAACGAAAAACGCTGGGAGGGCAGTACAGTATTGCGATATAGGCAAATGGACCACTTCTTATGCACGTTCGTGTACTTCAAGCTGGAAGGTCTTTTGTCTTCACCAGAGCGATAAAGGCTAACGGCTGGATGGAACCCTTAAACTTATATTGAGGTCTTTCTAGCATTCATATCCGCATGGTTAGGTTTCTAAAACTGAATTATTCTCCAACACTCGATTCGAATTATGAAAGTTCCGTTGCAGCGGTAAATTACCACATGCTAACATTGCTCGCATTTTATCGTAATAAAAGTCACTTCGAAAAAATAATAAAAATCAGTCATGTTACGTGCTGGCAAAGAATGCTCAACCTCAAATATTAGGGAAGTTTCAGAGGTTATATTATCAGCTTCATTAAGAAACAAAAGTAGTGTTGTTCACAAACACGGCCAAAACATTATAGATACGATATTTTCTTTAGGAATATGGAGTTTTTGCAGCTTATAAATTAAATTAACTAAAATATCCTAGGGTTAAGATAACCTAAAACAAAACTGGTATATCCAGCAAATAGATTGCCAACTGAACAGCTGCCAGACTATTCGTATTTCCTGGAACATGTTTCCAAAATGTATGTTTGATGTTCCACTGTGAGCGAGTCTTAGGTTCGTAGAAATACCACAATAAAAGCAAATATTTGGCAGAGTGCATGAAGGAGCAGCTATTTTAACATCAAGCTGCCACAAGAAGTCATTCACAACAGTTAAGTTTTGGAACTGTAACTTCATAACGTCAAAAAAAAAAAAAAAAAAAAAAAAAAAAAGTATTTTCCTCGGGTCATCTGAGTCACATTCTGAAAACAGCTACAAATAAAGAAGAATGTGCATTGAGTCTTAATGTTTCAACAGTAAAAACATAATTTCTAAATTTACAGCCAGAATAACCGTATTACGTTATGCAACTTGAAATCTGCTTTCAAAGTAAGCAATAAACAATTTGCCGAGAACCTGGTTTTAAAATGAAAGAACTGTTATCTGCTTAAATCAGTAGTGCTTAAATTCGTTTGAAATGAATAGAAGGAAGAATGTTCCCACAAGTACCAAGGGGAAACGGAGTGTGTATTGATTTTTTAACTTCATGGACAAGTGCGGTTTTATAACAAGGAAGCAAACAATAGGATTTCTTTTTAACCAAGCTGTGCTACTTCGGTATTTTATGCTTTAAGTTAATATCTGAAATGAAGACTGATTGCTGTGTTGAACATGGAAATAGCTTGAAAACCGTATACTTTATAGTTTCCTTAACTACATCGTTTCCGAGGTTGACAATTTCGTCCTTGGTTTTTCCAAAATTCAATGCTGTTTAAAATGCGCAATGCTGTTTAAAGGCCGCAAAAAGTATTAAGATGCATTAATATAATTCATGTGTAAATCGTGTACGCTTTTTAATTTTTCCTCCCGCTTTTCTCAAACCTCAAATGTTGGGTTTTCAAAGTACACATAGCCCGCCTCGGTAGCGTAGATGGTAGCATGTCTGCCTCACGTTCAAGAGGTTCCGAGTTCGAATCACGGTCAGGGTGAGTTACCTGGATAAGGTTTTTTCCGGGGTTTTCCCTTATCCTGATAGACGAATGTCGGGTAATTCTAAGCTCCATGGACCCCGGACGCATTGAGCATAATTTCACCGATTTCATTCATCTTATGACTAAATGTTGGAGGACGTTAATTAAAAAAAGTACACATAAGTACAAGTATTCCCTTTAAAAGTGCACTTTAAGTATCATAAAACAGGTAAAAAATAAAATGAATTGAGTAATTTATTCATAAATTGATATATTTATGTAATAACTTTATTATAGTAATAAAATGCCCTTTTATGTAATAAAAATTCAGTGTAATTTTTAGTAGTTTTCCGCAAATGCCAAATGTAAACTTTCTCTAAGTCAAACTTATTACAAAAAGCTTTCACTGCTTTTGTCAATTTCTATGTTCTCAGCTAATGTAAAACGGAAAACCTCGAAAATTTTTTGGTAAATAACAGTATACCTAGTGATGAGAAATAATGTTGATACCTATCTGTTTGAGGGGCGTTTTTTAAAATCTTTTATATCAGCCTGAGCTGATGTTTTGTTTATTTGCAAATAGTGGTTTACCTTACACTACATATGTTACATCATTTTTATAGGGTTTCCAATTTCACCCTTTAGGGAACTTACATAATTTCGTGCTGCTTTTGGAATTCAGTTTCATCCATAATCGTATCTACCGCCATTTTATCGACTACTCAGGTCATAGATAAAAGAATAACGATGCGGGTCAAAGAAAAGTACAAGGTAGCCAACAGAAGAAACAGTTTAACTGGACAGCGCATTGCGATAGCTTGAAACATGGTAATTTTAACTGCAAGCAGATAATGCGACCGTCATAAGAAATGAATTATGTAATAGGACACAATGAGAAGTAAATTCTTATCCTTCGAAGTAGCTTAATTAAACATGTGCAAATACAAAATAAATAGTTTATTAACGAATCTGTTAAATGCCAGGATCATACTAGCATCACCGGTGTGCCGGAATTTTGTCTCGCAGGAGTGTTTACATGCCAGTAAATCTACTGACATGAGGCTGTCGCTTTTAAGCATACTTAAAACCATCAGTATAGGCCGGAACTGAACCTGCGATCTTGGGAACAGTAGGTCAGCGCCTAACTAACCGAGCCACCCACACGACAATGCAAATACGAAGGGTAATTGCCGTGTGATTGGGCTTAAACTGAAGTTGTTAACAATAGAATGGCGTAACAATTTCAGCATATTATTGCGATAAAGTACATGTTATAATTTCTTTATTTGTGTTAAAAGCTCTATAGTTTTAGCTGTCTGAACAAATGTTTTAATTCATTAAAATGCACGTGTTTGAATGCTTAAACACAGGATACGAAAACCACTTGTATTTAGCGCATTTCTTTCCCAATGAGAAGTCTGTTGTGTACACTACGCACTCGCCATTATTAATAGGTAATAAGCGCAGTTTTTAATGACATCGGTCATCATAGTGAGAATTACTGCAGTGGTGCAACTGCAAGCGGTCCCAGTACGTGCAAGAACAATGCACTCTCCGCGCCCTTGTTGAGTGTACCCAAGGGAAGTGATGCTGCAATGCAAGCAAGGTGATCTATATCACAGTTGCTGTAACATGCAGCACGCCTTACCTGTCGCAAGAGTTTTTATAACTGCTTCAGTTTTATTAAGCTTTGCGTTTTTGCACTCTGTAGCATTTTTGTTTGTTTATTATCTTCATTTGTTTCTGTTATGTTTTGAATTCTAACTCTTAATTGTTGCAAGATACGCTATAAAACAAAGAAACCCGAAAGTGATCGGAAGAATTGATTTTTAACACAAATTTTTACATAGTCGCTTCTAGTTTGACTAATATAAATAATTTTTATTTGAATATTTTCAGTAATAAGGAAGAAATATTATTATATGTAATTAATAATTGCTGTTATTTGTTGTCACGATCATAAGGTTTATAGCCAACTTCACAAAATTAGCAATATATCTAGTGAAATATGAAATAAACATATTAGGCCCTGTTAATCCTTCAGAAAAACAAAATGTTCATTATCGGGTATAACCAGCTTTCCTACAAATAAAAGTTTTCTTTAAACGTCCTTTCTTTCGTAGGCCATGAATGGAAGGGTAAATACTGCCACAGGCGAGACTGGAGTTCATTGTGCCAAAATTTACCTAATACTTCCATTCTTGTAGTGTCCCAATCCACAATCGAAGCCGGGTCAGAAGGGTGGACATCCAATTCTCTGAACACAACTTCATGGTGATCTAAATCAGCAAAAGTAGTTCAGCCATTAAAGGGACATACCAATTGGTTTCCACACAAAACATGGACTTACCCGTTATCTTGTTATGCTCGCATCACTCCTGTCTTTTGATTTATTCTTCGTCCTCTTCTACAATGTTTCTTACATTCTTTAAAATATTTTTATGAATCTGATTTAGTTTGGCATAGTTTTATTAAGCACAATCCAATATAATAGCAGAGCTTGAAACTTAATCTAAAAAGATGTTAATTTATTTAATTTCTTCTTTGAAATTTTAGCGATCTGTTAAGGCTATCACATATAAAAAACTAACAAAATTTGAAATTTACTGAAACGTCTTACTAAACCTGCAAATTCGAGATAGCTGTATACCACCGTGGTTCAAACGTACTATACCGTTAAGAGAGAAGAACAGCTAAGTTTGGCATACAGAGCACTCTGGTATTCGGTGATCATCTACCGACTTGGCGAGCGCATTATCAGAAAGGAGGATAGCTTTCTCGGAAACTAAAAGAACAGGAAGTCATCAATATTTAAGTTCCCTCGAGCAAGCCCAAGTAAGGCTTAAGCGCTTCTCACTAGTAGTTGCAGCGTACGAGAATGCACTCTGAAGAGGAACAGGTGCCGTTTAAGTTAATAAAGTACGCTCATGTACAATTCAGCGTTAGGAGCACCTAGCTTGCGGTCCACGTAGGAAATTCTCAAAATTAACTTTGAAATTTCTTTAGTTGTATCAAACTGCAAATTTTCTCCACACCTACTTAAATAATCTTTGCGATTATTAAACTGCGTTTCTGAAGCGTATTTCGCCATTTTAGGTATGTGTTAATTTATTTCCTTTGTGATTCTGAATTCTTTAGTTACAATTTGTAATTTTACGTTATCTATGAGACACTTACGACGCACATGTTGTAAGCACTGGCGGAAAACAAATGAGAAGTTATGTTGTAGATGAAAACAATCACAAGTTGACTGGTAGTCTATAATAGATGTCCAGCAATCACCTTAACGACTGATTCCTAACGGAATCTTGTTTGGAGATATTGTGATACCATCTTTATCCTTTAAACAGAAAGACTGTGCTACTAATGTAAACCGACGTTAAAATAAGAAATTAAAGCGGTTGAAAAATACGTCATGCTGAGCCAGAGGTTCTTTCTTTTACTTTTCTATTTTATTTTAACAAACACAGAAATCACAACAAATCTTAAACGAGCATGTCTGCCTCACCTTTAAGTCCCGTTCAAATCTTGGTTAGGGCGAGTTACCTGGATAAGATTTTCTTTGTAGTTTCCCTTATCCTTTAAAGCTGAATGTCTGGTAAGTTGAAGCTGTACGGACTGCGGGCTCAGTTGAGCATCGCTCAACCAATTTCATTCATTCATCAAATGATGGTGTTTGGATCTGCATTATCTTTGTATCAAATTTCGCCGACCTTAGGGCTCTATATTGGAGAGCATTTTTTTGGAGCACTCATTCCCAATGGAACCCTAATTTCTAAATAGGGATTTTAAGGACTCGATTCTGTATTCATATTGAGCTTCAACATTAACCACAGCTCAGAGGAAATACACACCTTCTTGGTCTAGACCTCCACAGCTTGTGTAGCATGCACTACCACAGCATTTCCTGCACTTTTGTAAATATTTTACATCAAGTAGGTATTACAGGCACTTTGTAATCCTAGGTTGAAAAAATTTACCAGGCTATTTACTACAAGCTTTAATTATGTGATCCCAAGTTAACTTCGAATTAGTAAAATACCCAAGACATGGAAACGTAGAGTCAGAATGAAAAATTCAATGCCATAGCCGGGATTTGAACCACGGATCTTCTGGTTTCCGTCCAGCCGTTCTACCATTGAGCTACTATGGCCGTGGTTCAAATCCCGGCTATGGCATTGAATTTTTCATTCTGACTCTACGTTTCCACAATTTAGCCTACACACGGCCAGTGTGAAAGAACAGTTAATTTCCAATAATTGACCTAATAGTGGTTAACTATAAAGCCCGGGCCTTAAAGTACTTACATGTAGTAAGTCGCCATTAAGGTAGTTGTCTCATGTGTTTATGAGAACTCCTAAGTGGTTTACCGGGAAAATACGTTTCAGTTAGAGAATTTAATGTCATATCGGTACGTTGGCCATAGTAGCTCAATGGTAGAGCGGCTGGACGGAAACCAGAAGATCCGTGGTTCAAATCCCGGCTATGGCATTGAATTTTTCATTCTGACTCTACGTTTCCACAATTTAGCCTACACACGGCCAGTGTGAAAGAACAATTAATTTCCAATACCCAAGACATTACTGCACTGTTACGCCCAGTTCTCTCAAATGTGAACAATAAAGTTTTAGTTCCATGTTGTTCAGAAGAAAGCCATTATAACTAAACCAGGTATTGGTTTCAATTATTACACTGTCTACAATATTTTTTATCTATAAGAGATTCTCATGTTTAGTCAAAAACATTGTTTTATCGGCATATAACAAAAGTTGGCCTGTATGTCGACAGGAAAATCAAATGTAGAGGACACCAAACCATCCAACGGAACATATCGTTTTCGAAGTGAGTGGGTAAAATGTAACTTTATTTATACAGGACCTTATAGAGGTGAAAGAATATTATGCCTCAATCAAATGCCTTATTTAAATTACATAAAGCAGCATACAATTGTTTTCTTAGCGGGTGCTTTAATTAGTTTTTATAAAACGCAGGTGTTACATCCATGTCTTAAACCATATTTGTTATTCAAACAGTAATTTGTTGTAGTGAAGATATGCATGTTTCGCTTTATTAATGATGGCTTTAAAAATCTTAGCTATTCTTGAAATTATACGGGATTGTTAGATTTAGGTATGGTTTCCGAGAGATTCCGGCACCGGTTGTGATAGCGTGGCATAGATTGGGTTCGTGGCTACAAGTTGCAGTTTGCACTCTTACAAAACAATACATGTTCAGTATTGTGTACTTAAAATGCGAGAACACTCATTCTATTGATGACCTGAAAAACTACATGTGAGAGGAAATCGAATCCGTCATTGCTGCGGAACTTCAAAATATTGTTAAAATGTTAATACAAATTTACCAGTTGTTTGTTATAGCAGACGAAGGACATTTTTAACGTCGACCGTAAGCAACTGACTACACTATGATTAGTGGCTCAGCATCTACACTAATAGTTCGTTGGTAGAAATAGGCAGAAATATGGACATAGGACAGCACAGAAAAAGTTTTCTCTGTTAGTCAAACTTTTGAACCGTGACATTCATATTTTGAAAGTGAAATGGAAGCTGTCAGAGATTCATAAACTTTATGCGCGCATTTGAGAAGGCAGTCATATTTTGAGATTTAAAATTGCAGTATCGCTTTCAGTTATTAAAAATAAGATCCAAAAATCAATGGAGGTAATTATATCAATGCAGCACAAGAACAAGGCAATTATAATTCAGTGGATAACATCTCACTATGTGGTAAATTAATGAGAAAGCAGATTTTCCAGCAAAAAAAAAAAAAAAAAAAAAAAAAAAAAAAAACTGATTTGGAACAAATAGTGTTTTATTGGAATAAAATGCATCGATAACAAATGTTAAGAATATTTAAATCAATGCAATTTCATTTGAGGGAAAACCTTGGAACAACTTGTTAGAAGACTCATTGTCATTTATTAGAAGAAAAGCAGAATTCGGTACCACTTGTCATGACTGCTTTTGCACCCACTTATGTAACATTTCCTTTCATCTACAAAATGTTTTCTGTGTCACGAAGTTGAATTCATCATGTATTGACAACGCTTTAAGAAGTTGATGAACTGAAAGATCATTGTAATCCTGAAATACCAATATTGAATTGTGAAGCAAAATTTTATTGTGAACGGCGATTTCAAGTGCCTGGACATAATAACAATAACCAGTTCATATTTATTGACGTGATTACATTTCAGTGTTTTGTGCTGCCAAAAACCCATGGCGATACCAAAAATCCTATGAGAGACGTCACTAGCCAGTGATGGCAAATCAGTACTTATCTGGCTCACTTACCGAAGTCAAATATTTCATAATCGATGCTTTCTCGATGCTTTTGTTCATCGTTTTGTAATACCTCAGGGTCTTTGTTCCATTAGCTCAGATTGCGGACATGTTGAATAACTTAAGCAAATGAAGGTGTTAATGTTTCAGATGTAAAATGTAGCCCTTAATGGTACTGGCCTCATAGACCGTGTAACTCTGTGATACTCTGCTACGAAATTGTGTTGATGCTATAGTGATAAACTTGGCACTTCATATTGAAACAGCAATGCACTTGTGTAAGTTGTGTAAAGCCTTGTTTTTATTTGCATATCTTTTAAGGCACTGCTCTTTTGGACGCTTAGGATAATTTTAGCAATTAGAAACATGTCATTTTAACTTTTTCAGTTAAAAGCTCAGTTCTTCTCTATCATTTAAATTGCTTACCGTTTGTAGAATGCCTAAAAAGAGGTACATATACAAAATATCCTCTCTCCAGAAATAATTTTCTTCGTTATTTCTCATATCACCCAGACATTCCATTTACTCTGATTTCATTTCTATAATGATTTCATTCAGTTTAGCCAATAATGTAAATCCTGATAATATTTAAAACACCATTTTAAATACAAGTAGTACAAGAGGCGCATTTGCAGTATCACAACGCTCAAAAAGCATTCTCCTACTATTGCTTTTAGTTTCGCTGCCCACCTTTTTGATAGGACGGGGGTAGTGTTTCTTTCTTCCAACCTGGAGGGACTCACTTTCCTCTCCCCCGAATCATTCATTTTCTGGGGGTTTCCTTATCTTCACAACACAAAAGTATCAGATTAACGCATCCTGGGCAACTTAGAGCATTCTGCTACCCATTTCATTCAACTGCTTTGCAGAGCTGAATGTTAAAATTAAGGTCTCAGAAAACTAAAAGTTGTTTGGTTGATTTGCATTAATGTTCACTCTTCATTTCCTTCCAAAAGCTACATCTTATTTTAAGGAATAGCTTTTAGACGAAACAGCATTACTCAGGAAGAACGAGTTTACTTATCGTAATTTATGGGGAGAAGATCTGATCTCTTTGCAGCTTCATTGTGGATATGCCAAAACGTTCTATCATTGGAAAGGAAGTTCTGTCGCTAATCAACGATGAAGAACTACAATTCCGATAATAGGAGTAACATACCATGAGAGAGCTCTAAAAGTCGATGTGCAAGTGTATCTGAACCTTCAACACTGCTGCTTCTGCGGTCGCGATTTTGTCTACATTTCAAACACAAAATGTGCTACTTTGCTTTTCTTTTATATAAAGCAAGGTAATTGTGGGACTGAAAACTATTTTCTTTTTCGCATAATCTTTGACGTGCATATAAAAGTTCCGTTTTAACGAAGGACTCTTGTTTTAGCAAAAATTAAAATGCTGAAAAATAAAATGCATGTAAATATCACAGAGAAGTAAAAGGCTTAAAAATTTATTTTAAAAAACTTCCATTCCGTGCTTCTTAAACTAAGCTCACTCATTAAAGTTCACCTCTTCATTAAACTGCAGGTTTCCACATTCAGTAGATGCGCATGTAAGAATTAATACTTTCGTGTCAGCACACATCGAAACATTTTCCTGATCGCGCAATGTACTGCGGTGTAGACTATACTTTGTCATGTCTTGGTAAACATTCTTTCTTAACGATATTAAAGTGCTGATATAGCATTTTAAAGCAGTATTCATAAACATGAAACAGCTGCAGTCTAATATGTTTATGAAACATTTCAGCATGTGCCTGCTTAACCAATGCTCTGCCTGCTTAACCAATGCTCAGACGTATTAATACCCAATGAAATGGCTACGTTCACGTATAGAAGTGATGGAATTATTATTATTATTATTATTATTATTATTATTATTATTATTATTATTATTATTATTATTATTATTATTATTATTATTATTATTATTATTATTATTATTATTATTATTATTATTATTATTATTATTATTATTATTATTATTATTATTATTATTATTATTATTATTATTATTATTATTATTATTATTATTATTATTATTATTATTATTATTATTATTATTATTATTATTATTATTCACCATCATCCACCGTAATATTCTGTTTCTGTTTTGGGGGGTATTTTGGAGAAACACCCATTCGAAATGTATTAACAGGCATACGAAGTCCATACAATATGAGGACGTACGGGTTTGGTCGAATTGTTACCGGAGCTCGAGCTGTGACGTCACAGATAACAAACAACCCCATTCTTGATCGTTCGTTGGTGTGATCAGACCAATCACGATGGCGCCTTTTAACTGCCGTCAGTGATTTATTGTTACTGTTCGATACGTTCTATGGATTGATGGTTTGAGTGTGGTAACTTAGAGCCAGTTGCTTGAGAATCCTTGTGCTTGGTTATATTAGAAATATCACTTTGTTTGGAAGTTTACATATAATTAATTATCCATTGCAAAAGTAATTGTATGTGTTTCTTCGGATCATCAGCCTTTATGATCTAACTAAAAACCAAACAGCATTTCTCATTATTTATTTAAACAATTTTAAACCTTCTGAAATAAAACCAATAAAGTATTTTCATTGATTGAGGTCTCAGATACATATGTTGGAAAGTTTGGATCTATTTACTTTTTCTTAATCTAACATTATTTAACTGGATAAGTCATCGGACGTTGAATGAATGAAATCGACCAAATAATGCTTAGACGAGCCCGAGTCCTAGAACTTAAGTTACAGACATCTTTTCAGGATAAGCAAAAGCTCTAGAAAAAGCCTTAGAGCCATGTTGATTAACTTCCTAAGGTTGTTTTTCAAGGTGTCATTTATGAATAAGATAAAAATGTCTTACATTTTTAAATATTTTTGTTAAAAATACTTTTTTCATAAAACTTTTAATTTTTCAAAAATAAACTTTAAAGTGTAGCGAATTCCCTTCGTATTTTTATTTAATAAGGGTGTATTAATAGGTTCGAAATTCAGATATAAAAATTCGTTAGTGCACACATGTGTACCCGAACATCATACGTTATTAAATTAAGAAACACGGGTTTAAGTTATAATTATACAAGTTCAGAACCATACTTTTGGTTTTTTCTGTTTTTATTAGTTTTCTTGTGCTTCATATACGTTTAGAGATCTGGATTTTGTAGTTTCGGAAATACAAACACAAGATAGAAAGTTTATAAAAGTCTGCGTATTCTTTATAAATGTGACTGACAACTAAATTAAATGTGTACTAAAATTAGCATTTCCGTACACACCTGAAATTTTCAAAATATCTAAAATCCTAAAACGATATTTTTGTTTGTTAATTTTGTCCAACTCTTTTACCTTATCAATATTTTCACAGCAAACTGAGTTACTTAAAATGTTTTGCATACCTATGAGAGGTACAGTTGCTTATGACACTAATTGAATCCAACGTACTTAAAGGATTTTATGCTAAAATAACATGGCTGCTACGAAATCTGCGTGTCACAATTTCATCCATTAGTGCGCAACGAGTCACCATATTGTTTCTGCTGATTGCAGAGCAACTGGTAGATATTTCCTTCTGGTTGTGTTTGTAAAGCGCATGTTGCTTATCTGATATAGTTGGGCATTCCTTAGCAGTTGTAGTTGCCATTTTTTTTTCATTTTTGGTAGCTATTTATTCAATGTCCACCCCACCCCTATTGGTAACAAGAGTTAAGCAAAAACTGGTGTAATTGTCTACTGCACGTCACATCAGGTGAGTAATTATTCCGCCTGTCATTAGTATTGCGTAATTTACATGATCGTCTACATCTGTTTACTTTCTTCAAAAACATTTAAATTTTACTCGAATAAAGACAGAAAATGTACTCATGTTACGAAACAAAGTAGTTGTAAGTATCCTAAATTTAAAATGCAGTACACGTTGCTTTTCAGATAGTTTAATGGGGATATGGGAACAGTGCGTTCAAAACTTATGACTATGCAAATGTTAATTTTTAACAATGTCATGCATTAAGAACAAACACATCAGAATTTTAGCAATATTTGTGATAATTATAGTTTTCTGAGAAGAATGTCTATTTCTTTAAATGTATAAGTATATTTCATAACACCCCCGGTTAAGAATAATATCCGTCTTACATACCAATTTTCGCAATTAAAATAAACATATGGCGTACATGTTTTATACACTTATCCCTGTCAGCCTTAACCGGAGTTGCAACTTTTAAACGTAATTTTTTTGTATCAGGCACTGAGAATTATCGTACATCTAAACAGATTTAATAATACTAAAATAACACTGTTCATTTTTATAGTATACTTGCAATATCGGTGACGACAGCCAGTATTAATTAGGACACTTGTTTCTGGCTTCGTCACCGAACTGCTACATAAGCATACAGATTTTGTCATAGGGTTTAACATACTTCAGCTTTCAGACCCTTAAAATTCTTTGACAATTAGGATGATAGAGTAGGACCACAAGCTGCATCTAGGGCCAGTGTACTCTGAATTTTGTTTTTTATTAAGTCCACTTCAGAAAAATCTATTTCACTGGAAGCGTAGCTCTGGGGTAACGTAAACACTGTCAGTACCCACGCGTGCAAAAGTTTTCCGATGGACGAGGGTGTTGGAGAGGCAAGGGGAACAAAATTCTATGATCGTTTAGTTTAGCCTAGTGAAAGCAAATGTCAAGTTTACCTCCTCCACCGACCACTGGAGGCAGGTGATAATGAATTATCCTGCCTAGCAGTCAACCCAACAACAACAATAACAATAATGAAATAATAGTAACAATAATAATAATTATAACAATCATCACAATGACAACAATAACAATAATAATCACAGTTAATAAATAATGATGATGGTGATAGTGATGATAATCATAAAACGCTGAGGTGATGAAAGAATACACTGCCACTTCCAACTTGCAACCTGATTTCAGGACTGCACTTAGAAGAAAACTAGCGAGGAGGAAAAAATGGACTACAGAGATGAATATGGAAGCTATACGAACATTTTTCCTCATTACAAAGGGTAATGATGTGCCACCACCTAGTTGGAGATCCTCAGTGTATATGGAGTTACACACTTGACTTTAACTGACCATAACCTGGCATTAGAGATCAAAAATATCTGGAAATTACAAAGTGTAAAAATTATACCAATAGTTACATCGGTGGAAGCTGTGGTTTCAACATCCTTAGCAGAGAACATTGAAGACATCGGAATTAAAGTGAAGATAATCAGCAATATACAACGAGCAACACTACTCCAAACGCCCGCCTCGGTAGCGTAGATGGTAGCGTGTCTGCCTCACGTTCAAGAGGTCCCTAGTTCGAATCTCTGTTAGGGTGAGTTACATGGATAAAGATTTTTCCGGGGTTTACCCTTATCCCGAAAGACGAATGTCGAGTAACTGTAAGCTCCATGGATCCCGGACTCATTTGAGCATCATCTCACCCATTTCATTTATCGTCCGATATAACTTAGCGATGGAGGGCGTATATTAAAAAAAAAAAAAACTCCAAACATGCCACATTGTGAGAAAGTTTTCGAGCTGCTGAATAAGATGAAATTCTTCTCAGCAGCATCAGTGCCAACAAAAGTTTTAAATAGTGATAACGAAATACTACTACTACTACTACTACTACTACTACTACTACTACTACTACTACTACTACTACTACTACTACTACTACTACTACTAATAATAATAATAATAATAATAATAATAATAATAATAATAATAATAATAATAATAATAATAATAATAATAATAATAATAATAATAATAATGGTGGTCGTGGTGGTGGCGGCGGTGGCGGCGGCGGCGGCGGTGGTGGTGGCGGTGGCGGTGGCGGTGGCGGCGGCGGCGATACTAAAAGCTGGCCAGGTTGACTTAGGTGCTGGCATCCTGATCCCAAGGTTGCGAGCTCAGACCCGGTCTAGTTCGATAGTTTCTACGTGAGGCTAAAAGTGAAATGCATCATATCAGTTTTACTGACCTTTAAAGGACTCCTTCGTGAAACCTCCGACATGCCGGTGATGCTAATGTGATTTTGTATATGAACTGTCATTATCAAACAAAATGATTATTTTTGTGGAAACGTAGAGTCAGACTAAAAAATTCGATGCCATATCCCGGCTATGACATTGAATTTTTCAGTCTGACTCTACGTTTCCACAATTTAGGCTACACACGGCCAGTTTGAAAGAACAATTAATTTCCAAAATGATTACTTTATTTATTTCGTTGGTCGTTGTCATTTGGTGGCTTGGTGGCTATATTAATTGTAGTAGTATGTCCATATAATCTGTTCTTGAGACTTGTAACATAGGAAATAATGTATTTATTTTCGGAACCTATGAAAGGTAGAAGTATTTTGTTCCAGATAAAACTACAAGTTTGAGTATTGGAAATGCATTTAAAAAGAAGAAAAGGAGATTAAAATGTTTGAGGTATGTGTATGCGAGAGAGGAAGAGAGAGGGGGAGAGAGAGAGAGAGTTTTTTATTTTTATCCACTGATCATCAGTTTTCTGGACAGTACTGTATTCACAGTGATTAACAATTAGGCACCCTGGCAATAAGAGTAACAATCCAGAGAGTAGTCAATTCAGTATGAGGAACAACGTAGTTTTTCACATTCGTTCTATATATTTTGCTGTTCTGACCAAATACGAAAGGGGTATTGTTATATCGTACTTTTATCGAATATTGTACATTGTATGAACGTTCATATAATCGGGAGCTGTTATTTGATACGAGTTGGCAGCACTGATCTCAACTTCTAATTTGGTATAGCCGACTTCGTGTATCGATTAATTGCGTTGATATCTAATCATCTGGAGAATAAGTAGTAAAACTTATTCATATATTTCTGGTTTGTACTTTCTTGGTCTTTGAATGTCAAATGTCTATTAGTGTTATTGTTATACTGTTTATGACAGACGAATATAATCACCCATGAATCAAGAAAAGGTCCGTTATAGGGAAATTTTAATATGAACAACTTCGGGAAGGAGACAGCAAAGCTTATATACCGGAACCGTACATATGTAGCTGTGTAGTTTACTACTCTCGTACTGACAAGGGGTTCCAGGAGCTCTGGCGCCATGAGATGTTTGTACAGTCCTAGAGAAAACACGCTTCGTACGTTTACCTTACAGAACCCCTGAACAAAGGTGTAAATATTTTAAACAATGTTACCTTGTAATTTATATTTTAACGAGTCTGAAGCGCAATAATACTTACTAATAAAACTTCTGGGTTACATGTGGTTGCAATAGTTGAGACAAACTTACTTTCCACATTTCTTTGAAACATATGTTGAACGGTAGAATTAGATGGAATAATTCAGTGCCATAGCCGAAATTGGAGCTACGGATCTGTCCGGTTGCTCTACCTCAGCTACCATGCCAACATGGCGGCTTGTTAAATTTGCCAACTGAGTCGCGTTTTCTCCGGTAAACCACAGGGAGATCTCACATCTAATTTGAGATGACATACTCCATATCTATGAGGTCAGGTCTGTTATCATTACTGTCAGGTATCTACCCCCAATAAGGAGGGCATTTAGAAATAAATGCACTTGCAAGCGAGATTACTCTTAACAAGAACCTTCGATTTAGAGAAAATAAAAAATAAAGTAACATTTTCCGAGTAAAGTGTTGATTGGAGTGCTGACAAAGGGGGATTCTTTCTGCCGTCTGGCATTTAAATGTAAAATTCGCATTTTCAGACAGACACACACACACACACACACACACACACACACACACACACACACACACACACACACACACACACACACACACACACACACACACACACACACACACACACACACACACACACACACACACACACACACACACACACACACACACACACACACACACACACACACACACACACACACACACACACACACACACACACACACACACACACACACACACACACACACACACACACACACACACACACACACACACACACACACACACACACACACACACACACACACACACACACACACACACACACACACACACACACACACACACACACACACACACACACACACACACACACACACACACACACACACACACACACACACACACACACACACACACACACACACACACACACACACACACACACACACACACACACACACACACACACACACACACACACACACACACACACACACACACACACACACACACACACACACACACACACACACACACACACACACACACACACACACACACACACACACACACACACACACACACACACACACACACACACACACACACACACACACACACACACACACACACACACACACACACACACACACACACACACACACACACACACACACACACACACACACACACACACACACACACACACACACACACACACACACACACACACACAGTCTCTCTCACACGCGTGCGTGTAGTCGGATGTTTGTGAGAATAATTCCCTTTTAGACCATATAACGGCATTTGCGATGAAATTACAATAGAAAGAAAACATACAAAGCGAAGTATAACAGTACATTTCTTTACCCATCAATCACAGAAAAAAAGATGGCATGTCGACATTTAGATACACCTCGTTTTGCGGAAGCAAGGCATTTCTTGGTTAGCTGCCTGCATTTAACTCAGGTTATTGTTTGTTAGATGTTAGGAAAGGTATTTGTCAGTTTGTTTTCGCTGTAAGCAATAATAGTAGTGTACAGATGTGGCAGAGGTTTCTAATGGGATATTTGTATGAAAAGTTTCATTTCTAAAGAATTACACGTGTTTCGGTAATTAGGAATAACACTTATTAGAAGCAATTTTGAATTGCAAACTGCTTTTGCGGGGAGTATGAAACGTATGAGGGAATAAGTGTTGTATTGTTTGTGAAATGTTTAATCGAGGCTTGTCTTTATATACGTATGCAAAGCAGAAAGAAGTCATCAAAAAGTAGAAAAGCTCCAGCACTGGATAATTTGAACACAACAATATAAACATAAAGACATTTATGACGAAAACTGGTTTACAAGTTTTGAAATTAGAGCCAGGTTATTTTGTTGGCCGTGACTACATTTCTCACGATTATTACTGTCACCACACGCTACTGCCATCAGTAATTTACTGGTAACCCTTACAAAAAATAACCACGATAAAAGCTTGCCGACTAGTGTCTTCGTGTTTAGGCTGCTAACGCATGATGCCTAAACATCACTGGAATCTCTATATTGCAAGTCGATATTTGTTAGTAATGCACTTGGATAGAAAAAGGAAGAATGAGACGTCTTTTGCCAAAGTAAATTTAGGTATAGGGAACCCTAAAGATATAACATTTCAGAAACGGCTAATGTCGAAGAGAGACCTAGTTTAGTAATAAGCTGTTTATTTTGATGAACCCGGCAACTTTGATATAGTGTTTTTGTTGTTGTCTCTTTCGATTTAGGACAGGAATGGATGAACACTGAAGACGGTTGAACAGGATTCGTTCTGTTTCTCATCAGTTCACAAAAATATGTCGGATACACGCTGCGTGAATCAAAATCGACATAGGTATTTAAAAAAAAACTAAAAATATGGAACACTTAAACCATACGAAGTGGTGGTTAGGTGCGGGAAATATTCATGAAAATCTTCCATCTTTTAAAAGGCCCTGGCGGAAGTATGAAATTAAGTAACTTTCAGATGTTTGCGTTTCTAATTATGCAGATATCTCTCTCTCTCTCTCTCTCTCTCTCTCTCTCTCTCTCTCTCTCTCTCTCTCTCTCTCTCTCTCTCGCACACACATGCATACATACAAACACACGCACGCACATACATACATACACACACGCACACAGATACCTTCTTCAAAAATGTTTTTTCTTTGTGATTCAGATGGATTAAAATTTCGTTTAGCGATAGAGTAAGATAAATGACAACTCAGAAAACCTTATTTTCAGAAGCCAGAGCTTTCAAGGAGTTTTCATTAATCGTTCAAGCAGGAATCTCAGTGCAATTAAAATAAATGTTTAAGGTAGAGAATGTATGGACGCGCCGTGGCTGAGTGGTTAGACCGCTTGGCTCTCACCAAGGCGGCGCGGGTTCAATCCCAGCGGCCGTAAAGTGTGATTTGTGGTGGACAGCATGGCGCTGGGGCGGGTTTTCTGCGGGATCTCTGGTTTCCCTCGCCATCTCATTCCACCGGTGCTCCATCTTCATCTCATATATTATCAATTTCACCGCCTGCGGTGTCGTGTGTAGTAAAAGCGGGCGTTAAACACTATATATTTCACAGATAGAATGTATGTTTAAATTTTTATTTCAGAGATGCTGCTCTTGTAGTGATGGTAAGCATTTGTTTATCTCACGATATGTAAATATTAAGACTTATAGGATATAACCAATACGGATGGCCGAGGTCGTTAATGTTTCAGAGGTTTATTTTGCAGGTTTTCTTCTGTAATAATTGGTAAATGCCTGGAATATTTCCTTCTAAATTTAAGTTCGTGTGTAATCAGTGTCCACCGCCTGTGGACCCTTATGTAATAATCACTGCAATTAGCATAAACAATAGAGAAAGTGACTCATATTTATAGGATTTTTTTTTAAAGTGTTGGTGTTGATGAATATTGTGCTATGTCTTCAAATAATGCAACCTTTCCCACCTCAGAACATAATGAAAAACGTTAAAAATGTGCCCTTGCTGTTTTCTGCTTAGAAAATAATCTGAGAATATCTGAGAATAAACAAAATAAATTTAATGTTTCAGTTAGTATTTATTTAAATTGTACTGTAAAAATTCGTTATGCTAATTCAGAAGTTTATAGAATATAATTTTTGCAGCATCTTCAGTAGCTTTCATTTTAGACAAGAATCGCAAATGTTGAATAGATTCAGTTTAGTTCAGTAACTTTTTCGAGAGAAATTATTATTATTGCTGCTAAATGAATCATGGTTAACGTACACTTCAATTCTCAGACGTTATGTAGTAGAATCTATTTTTACCTAAAGATAGAGAATAGAAGATTTAGTAGTGGCTACCTATAATGGATAATAATCTACACGGTTTCCAAATTGTGAAACTTTTTTCATGATTTGTGCGTTCTTCACGCACGGTTGATCCTCTGGTCGCCATTAGGTTCTTCACTTTCCCCTTCCTATGTGGTAGTAGAATACGTCTTTCGAAACCGTTACTTGAAGGTTCCACTGTGTGCTTACTGGCAACAAGCCGTGAACACTTATTTCATTGTCGCGTACAATTACCTCCAAAGACGGAAGGAGAAATCAACTTCCAGACCATCTCAGCACTACAACGAATGACCTCACTGAACTTGTACGTAGACTCACTGTGATGTTAGGACTATATTTTCCCAACTGCATGATCTATAAGCGATGCGCCGCATTCCAATTCCATAATCTTTTCACATATTTTAGTTCCATGTAGAACCCTCATACAACAGTCAGTAAGTGGATGTTACAAAATTATCTATTTAACCGCGATTTGAAGTGAAACAAACGATTCACAATTTTAAAATGCTTTGCACGCAACTTGAATATACCTTTTTATCATGTATGCTTAGAATCATAACATTCCAGTGAATTAAGTTAAAAACTCGTGCTCTTACAAGGCATTTAAATTTTCCAACTTCCAACGTGAATGCAAAACATAAAACCTAAGAAGTTTCGTAAACATTGAAATAAATATATAGTTTACGGCAAAATACAATTATTGCAATACTAATAATACTATTCCACGTGTTGTGGAATATCATTTGATATTTCATCTTGTAAATTAGATTTACGGGATATAATGTATTCATTTTCAAGACACTTTTATGGTTGCATGGTTACAGCATGTAACAAACAATAGGAGTAGGTATTCAGTGTAGTTCAGCTGCTATATTTATATCCAAATTGCTCCAGAAGTTAAAGGAGACTAGTGACAGGATCACCCAAATTTACTCTTTAAATTTCTTATCTTTGAGCAATAAGTAGCTAGAATGATTTTTCTGTAAAATAGATGCAAGGTAGATATAACGAAATGTTCTCCATGTGCACTATGCCGTTTTCCATTAAAATATAGTCTCAAGGCTCATTTCGTTACGATAGCAAGTCGCCACAAACGGTGTATCTCGGATGCGAGAGCCCCTAGAGGTTTACCGGGGAAATAAACAAGTCAAATGGAGAATTAAATGTCAGGACGGCACGTTAGTCATGGTAGCTCAATGGGTTAGAGCGACTGGAAGGAAACCAGGAGATCCGTGGTTCAAATCCCGGCCATGTCATTGAATTTTTCATGTTTATTCTGTCAAAAACATTTGCCTATATACGGTTAGTGTGAAGAAATGATTAATTTCCATCAGTTAACTAAAATTAAAACCAAGAGTTATTGATTGCATTTCAGCATTTTCCCCGTATATCACACGGTGCGTTCCATAGCGTGTGGTATATTGGAAAATTGTGAACAACTTAATAATTATGTTATTAATTTATCAGATACCTTCTTTGATCTGAGTAAGCTACGTGCTCACGTCATAAATATCGAATGAGCTCTAATTGACAACTGATTCAGAGAAATATTACTTGGAAAAGTAATGTTAACTTTTTTTTTTTTTTTTTTTTTTTTTTTTTTTTTTGTAATTTACGTCCTCCAACGTTAACTCATATCGGACGATGAATGAAATGGGTGAAATGATGCTCAAATGAGCCCAGAGTTCATAAAGCTTAGAGTTACCCGATATTCGTCTTTTAGGATAAGGGAAAACTCCGGGAAAAAACCTTATCCAGGTAACTCGCCCTGACCGAGATTCGAACTCGGGACCTCTTGAACGTGAGGCAGACACGCTACCACCACGCTATCAAGGCGGGCATTTTCCTTTAAGTTGCTGTCTCTGCGCAATGAAGCGCTTATGACCAGCGGATTCGGCGCATGCGCCAAATGCTCGGAGACACCTACACCTTATGGCTCGTGCCATGATATTTGTAAAAATGATCAACCTGTTAGAATCTCTGCAGCAATTGACTTATATTTCTCACGCGATTAATAGCAGAAGTTGTGGTTCAAACGCATGCATCATACATGACTCACATTCGGGAGGGCGGAGTTCGGAATCCACGACCGTCCCTCATGTGACGCATAAACTATGGTGCGGCAGATCGGTGCTGAGATGGGTAGCGGTGTTAAACGTCGTGAAGGATGTTGAAGTTTCGTAAGGTCGTTAGTTCAGAAAGTAAAGATGACTTGAATGGTAAGCGAATTTTGTTTTATTTTGCTAGTGTAAAGGTTGAGCAGTTGCGAATATATGAGAGAGTAACCCAGTGTTAACAACAGCGGTAAAACTATAGCATTTCCAGCTGTTTGATCATTATGACGGATGATAAACAAGTGCGCATTAAATGAGTATTGCATAGTGATGAAGAGCGCAAGCAATTTCCTGGAGTAAAGGTAATACCGATGTAGTGTTCTGAAGTCACTGTATGGGAAACATCAGAAACTAAGGAGCTAATGAGAGGTGCTTCAGGCACTTGGCGAGATTCGAAAGACGAGTGGCTTTAAGGACATAATATGGTGTATTCGCTATTATTCGTAGGACTCGATTTTGTAGTGTTTGGAGTTCATATTGTAACAGTGTGTTTTGCGTGTTTCCTTGGGTACATACAAAACTTGTGACATTTGTGGAAACGTAGAGTCAGAATGAAAAATTCAATGCCATAGCCGGGACTTGAACCGGATCTTCTGGTGACATTTACTAAATTTGAGATATGCCATAAGTGGCAGAACTAAAAAGGTCTCGATTGTAGGGTTTGGTATTCTAGAACTACCTTTTGTTTTAAGCCATTTCTATTGGAGAAACGCTATACCTTATCAGTTGTTGCACACGCCCATACTTTGTATCTACTTACTGACACAAATTATTCTTGTGGAAGTAATAAAAAATTAAACATATTTTAGGCTAATATGTTATCATATTCATTACAATTCTTGTGATGTTAGCAAAATACGATGCAAGCATTACCTCTTCATTCTAATAGTTTACTGTTTACAAGTAGTTTATAACTTTTTTCTACAGCAGCAATCAGTTTTGATTTGCACTTAAATTTTGGGCATGTGAAAGAACGTAAAAGAAGGCGAAAGCTGGAAAATGGCATGTTCTATGTGTCGTTGTACAACGTTTTGTTGTGTGAAAGACATTAAAAAGTTAAGAAAGCCTTTCGCAGTGCCCTAAGGTTAAATGTTGAAATGTCGCTATTGGTCATAGTGAGTTTTACTTAAGCCGTTGAGTCACGGAGTCCAAAAATTGTATTCATATCGCTCACACCAGTTTAATTTTTGTGTAGTAGGAGGGTAAGGCGGATTAGTTTTTGAACGCATTTAATTGTCCAAAATGTTGGAAAAATTGCTTAACTGACACCAGCACAGGGCTGGAAATATGGCTAGAGACAGTTTTTGGAAATTTTAAGGTAGCTTATAATTGTCGAATGATCTGCATCACGCTTGCACAATGTTTCGTGCATATTGGTTAAACAGAAATGATTTTAAAGCAAGGAGTTAAAAATAGCGATAGGGGCAGTTATAGAAGTTCGTGAGCAATGTATATTTTCGCCGAATTCTATAGCGTAAATGCGCATCTTTGCATCCCAATTGTCTAAACGACATGGATTAAAAATGGAGAACTTGTTATAGAACGCTCATTATAGCAGTTGATAAGACTATGGCGAAGTTTTATTAGAAGTTTTCGGGTAGATTTTGCGAGATTAGTACGAGTATACCTACAAATTTTGTCATAATCATTACGAGATATGTTATAACGATATTCAACGAATCAAACGGAACTTTGGTGCTATGAACACGACAGACAGCTCCAGTAACGCTCTTCTACCCCTAATGAATTGAAAGCCTTCAATATCCACAAAATCGCAATGAAAGACCAAACATACTCATAGCCCGATTTTCATGTTCAACACAATGAGATTGAAATTGGATGATGCGAATATCAAAACCCACATAACCTTCCCTGAATTTAGCACAGATACACGCATCATAAGGAAGGAAACTTCAAAATTGGTTGAGTGGTTTTCGGGACTACTAACGCATGCACGCACACATACACACATTCTCTCTCTCTCTCTCTCTCTCTCTCTCTCTCTCTCACTCAGTATGACAAACGTACAGAGATGCAGGGAGGTCGGCGTCGGGCTGTTGTAATTAAATAAGATAAAATATAAAGCCCACGCCTCGCCCAGTTACACAAGATAAGTGCTGTCGTCAGATAACTAGAGCCTTCTGGATGTTTGCTAGCTCGAACGTTCTGGAAACTTCAAACGGCTATATAAGGTGAATCAGCCACTCCTACCGACCCAGTTTTATGCAATTCTCTATTTATACATGAAAACATAAGGCCTCGTTGTATTTAAGGGGATTCTGTAACAGGGTATATTTGGGTTCCCACTCAGCAAGATGACTAATATGGCAGATGTTGTAGTATCGTTTTTAATGCATTTGGAATACATAGCTGACGCTAACGCAGTCTTTAGACAACTGAAAATTCGTACTGTTACAGGCAAGTACTTCATATTAAGTGAACATGTGTAATACTCACTATGGTTTTTAGATGACCCAGTTGGAAGATGTTCATAGTCGTCAAACACTGTTAGGATTAAAAGAGGTTCGAATCACTTAAGTGAACTTATTTTTAGTGGTTTTAATATACTTAAATAATCCTGATTTAAACCAGTATTATGTTTGACATTGTTAATATCGTTTTAATTTGTAATGATCTTTGATCTAATAGTTTATTATTAATAAACTACAAGCAAGTGTTTAAACGCGGCATAATTGTGCATTTGATGTTGCTGGAATAAGGGTTACTCTCATTTGATCTAAGACAGTAACATCAATATCAGACAATTCTTAGTATGGAAATTATAGCAGTAGAGTTCTTTGCTGTAGTGCACAGAAATGTATTTTGCAGTAAATACCAACTCCCATAGGAATGTTTGGTTCGCCTGAAATTACGCAATATTAACAAATATCTACTTTTTTAAGTTAATTGATGGAAATTAATCATTTCTTTACACTAACCCTACATAGGCTAAGGTTTTTTTTAATAGTCAACATGAAAAATGCAATGCCATAACCGGTATTTGAACCACGGATCTCCTGGTTTCCGTCCGGTCACTCTTACCCATTGAGCTACCATAGCGAACTTGCCGGTGAATTTTTCATGTTGACGCTATCAAAAATTCTACTTGTTTAGAATTGCTGGTGATTAGCATTGCTCTTACACTACTCTGTTAACTAAGTAAATTTTCCTTGGCAAAGGCTCTCTGAATAAACCTGCTGCTTTTAATAACCCCAGAGGAAGAAGCTAGATCAGGCGATCCGGCTGTCCAGAAGACTGGTCCTTGTCTTCCTATCCAGTGACCAAAATGTGCTGCATTTAAATAATTGCAGGCCATCATCGATATATGCAGTGTAGCGTCATCGCTTTGGAACCACTTCGTTAATCGTTGTTGCAGTGGTACCTACATTTTTTAGTGGCAAGGGGAGCTCATTAAGCAGAACCTCCAGGTAGCGTGTTCCTGTTAGATGCTGTTCAAAGAAAAGTGGTCTAACATGATGGCCGCCAAAGATACCGCACCTGACATTCACTCCCCACTGCTCTTGGAAACCTGCCCCTCTTACCTAGTGGAGGATTATCAGCACTCCAATAATGCATGTTGTGGGGATTCATGGTTGTATTGTGGAATTTTAATTCATCCGAAAACAGGATCTTGGAGCCGAATCTCATATTTGCTATTCGACTTACACAAGTGCACTTGAGCTTCGGAATCTCCACTGTGGAGTGCTTGCTGTAGGTGCAAATGATATGGATGAAATTTGTTGACTCGCAGTATTCATTCCAGAGACGATTGGTCTCTTGTGCAACTGCTCATGTACTAGAAAGCGAATAATTTCGTATGGCATCCAAAACAGCTTACGCAGTAATACCAGATGTCATTGGCGCGTCTTTCACTGGAGGTATCCTTGCAAGTGACATTGTTATACATCAGTTCTGGAATGTTGCCGTATATTGAGATCTCTCTCTTGGTATGAATGTTGAGCTTTAGATGGATTCACTCTTGCTCTCCATAGATGAGGACCATATCAACCTACTTGTGTGTCGAATGCATAGCAACGGATTGGCACGCGTTTTGTGCGAGAGAATACCTATAGGTGAAAGCAGCCGAGGTGAGTTCAAAACATCAGCTTGCGGTGTAACACCACTTAAAGGAACAGAAAAGTACAAATTACAGTTTGTGTGTAGGTTATTGAACCATTCCAATACAGAATTAATACAATCATCAACTATGGGTGATTTTTTATTAATTAGAGCCAACTGAAAAATTCAATGCCATGGCCGGGATTTGAACCACGGATCTACTGGTTTCCGTCCAGTCGCTCTGACCCTTGAGCTACCATGGTCAACGTGCCTTCCTGCCATTAAATTCTCCAATTGACTCATTATATTTCCCGGTGGACCACTTAAGGTTCTCATATTTGAGACAACTACTTGTGGCGACTTACTATTGTAAGTACTTAATTACCAGGCATTGAATTTTTCAGTTGGCTCTAATTAATCAAAAATCACCCATATACCGGAGTAATGTATTTAAAAGGATTAATTCTTTAAGGATTAATTCCTCAATATAAATTTACATTAATCAACAACTATTTTATAATCCCGCTAAAACCTCGGGGATTCAAAGGCTACATTTTAATGCAATCGGCTACCAATGGTTAATGTGAAGCAAGAACAAAAACTTGACCAACGCTGTGATTCGAACCCACGTTACCGAGGACAAACGCTCACTAGCATAATTCTACTCGCCTACCAGGAAGGATACTTGCTTCAGTTTCCATTAAACCTTGGCTCTTGTCTGCCAGATACCATGCCGATCACCTCACTACTTTGCTTATCCATTATAACATTTTAAGAGTTTCGGACGTCTTCCATAATTGTTGAAATTGCATAAATTATTTTCGTGTATTGATGTAAATACATTTTGTAGTTGACGCCGAAATTGTTTAATAATCTGTGAGTTTTGACTGTACAGCGTCCATTTTAGATATAAGCCTGTCCCTAATTTTTCGTACCTAGCCTGTCTCAAATTACAGAATTCCACCATTTTGTTTTTAATGGTTCCGATACTAAACGCACATGTTTGGTCCATTTTTCAGAGGGGTTTATTCAGGTGAATGGTTATGTACACAGTAACGTACAAGTTTATAAAATACCTATATTAGAAACGCTGAAGTTCTGAGTAAATGAGTCGTATGTTTTTAACTGTGCTTTAGTGTAGAGTACCTTATGTTGCTTGAACCTCTTATCCGCTGAATGTGGAGCCTTCGTCTAACTAAAACATTCAGGTGGTAATTTCGAAGGGGGGGGGGGTGAACTTAAAGCCAAATTGTTGCTTAAATGGTTTTCTGTTTTCCAATATAGGTATAGAGAGATGACAAACCTTTTTGTGACGATAAATACGGGAAGCGAGTGCTGTTACTAAAATACAGTAGAAACGTCTGTTCGACTGCAATGATCCGTCCGGAAGCACAGGCTGCGCAAAGCGTAGGTATAGGTATCGCTACGCTGCTACGTCGCGTAAGTGAAGTGAATGTGAAAACAAAGTGAAGTGACAGTGAACAGTGAAACTAGTTCATACTAATGAAGTAGCAGTGGGAGCCTAAACGAAGTATTGCGGAAAATTGTAATACGAAATCATAAAGTTACAGTTTCAGAAACTGGACATTGACAGACTATGTACACCCATATTTTCTCTCAGTATTCATTTAGTTTATAATACATCAGGTTTGCTTTATTTGTCGTGTTTTTATTAGGGAGTAAAACCTGTTGAATTTTTATTAGCCCTTCTTTTAAAGATAATCGCCAGTTGTACATTCTAGTGGTACTATGGTCATTATCAAGCCGGTCAGCATAAATAATTATTTATCTGCAGTTATAATTGCAGAATGTTGTTGCTAATTTTTCTGTCAATCGATTAATGAATTTGGTTGATATTCCGGGAATTGTTATCACTTGGCAAGGAAATTGCTAAGAAAGATTAGATGCATTGCTAAGTATGGATAAACCATATGTGCAACGGACATTCGTGTAGCTGTACGTTAATACTTTAATAAACATAAACAGTCATCGTTAGTTAATCGTGTTGCACAGATCCTCAAACGGGAAATGAAAAAAAAAAAAATCGTCTTAAAGGCGTAAAACATGTTCAGTAGCACAAGTTTATAAACATTGCAAGTGTTGTGTATTAATATAAGTCAAAGAAAGGGTTGAAATAACGAAATGTGTTTTTACCCATCATATGATATTTGTTGTAATGTATTTTTTGGTGCAGGTCACCGCTTTTGTAATTGTGGCATTTTCAAGCACTCTTTATAAATAATGCGGTATTAAGGAATCAGTTCCTTGCCCCATAACTACAGTAAAATTCCCGAACCGTGTCTTCACTAGTTTACTAGGAACCTCCAGGCAACTCATTATTACCGCCAAAACCTTTCGTGTGTAAGTGGTAATTATTTCTACTAGCCCCGAGAGGATAGTAGTCTGCTGGATGGGGTGTGTCAAGTGTCGTCATAGCTTACAAATATTGTTGAACCTCTGATGGTGGTTATTTTATACCAGAGTAATATTCGTATTTGTGTCCACCCATATGGTATCTTGTCCTTATTTAAGTTCTTTTTTCCTTCGTGCATGTGTTATACGTAATCCGTGTTTTTTTTGGTGTAATTTACATCGTCCAACGTTAAGTCATATCGGAGGATGAACGGAATTGCTGAAGTGATGCTCAAATGCTTCGGGAGCCCATGGAGCTTAGAGCTACCCGACATTCGTATTTCAGGATAAGGGACAACCCCGGAAAAAACCTTATCCAGGTAACTCACCCTAACTGAGATTCGAACTCGGGAGCTCTTGAACGTGAGGCAGACACGGTACCATCTACGCTACCGAGGCGGGCATAATCCGTGTTGGACTACTTATCGCTTGAACATGATAAACTTTTTCAAGTTGGTAATTTTAATTGTTTTTGTTCCGTGCTACAGTATTGTTACTTTATCCCGTGTTACACCGTCACTGCATTAAGTTCTTTGCCACTTCACTAATGCGATGTAGTTCTTATTCTCACTTTACTTCACCAAAGTGATCTAGTTGAGTTACCTTGTCAAACCGTTTAGTTGTGAAGATTACAGCGTAACCAAACATGCAGAGGCAGCTTTTTGATCGGATGGTTCACCTGCTGGAACTCAAACGCAAGACCTCTCAATCTCTCGCAGGGCAGCACTCAGTGTTTTCAGCTGTCTTCCCAACCTCTCTCGGAGAATGCACACCAGAAACACAGATAACTCGTTGACTCGCTTATATGGCCGCTGGAATTTTCGAGTTCTTGGGGGGCCGAAAAATAGGAAGCTTCCATAAGTTTCTGGTTATCTCTCGATGCCGCTTCTTCTGTCTATACTGGGCGAGAACGGTCGGTCGGTCGGTCGGTGCCACAATTAGGGGCATAGCTGCGTTACGTAATGTCTTCTCTTGCTTACGAAAACTATCTCTTAAAACTCGAATGGTTGAGAACATTGTATGAATTTGAATATGTCATGTCTTTCCTATTTGCAGAAGTACTACCAAAGTCTGTATTGGATCTGCAAATGAAATAAAAGGCTCTGAAAGTTGTTCTGAATGAAAACCAAGTAAAACACAAGTAAAACTACCTCAACACATACCAGGCGGAACGATGTGAAGATCTAGATCTCCGTGAAACGTCATAAATAGTAAGAGCCCACTCTATAATTCGCGTGAATCCTGGGTACAAGTTTACTGTAACAAATTAACTCTAATACATTTCACAGAAAGTAGCTTTAAAAGTATGTCGACATCTTTCCAGTTAAACATGGACTTTTTAAATTGAATGACAAGTGTCAAATAGAGTTGAAATTGTACATTGTAGAACATCATTGGACACATGTTTACCTGAGTGTATTTGGATGGAGAAAAACCAAGATTAGAACTAGAGAAAAATTAGTAAATGGAAACATATCACAGGAAATTTATCATTGCCAAAGGTAATATGATCCTCATGTGAAAGGAAGGCATACTTATTGCTATTGGTCTTCCACCAAGAACTCTGTGGAGAAAAGCTCTTGACACAATAGTGGCCGGGAAGCATGAGCAAAGCTCCACCATGCTCAAAGAAAGGGCGCCAACCGAATGACTCTCCTTTGTGGATGTTTTGTATTAGGGCGAATGTATTATTAACCTTGATAAGCCTCTCTTCCGTTAACGCAGCGACGAAAACTGATATGCTGTTAATGCTTGTCAACCTCAAAAAGAAGACTAACGAACAGCTATTAAAAATAAACGTCGGCGGGGAAGGGGGCGGCGGTCAACAGTGTAAGTTTGTTACTGGTGGATATTGAGGTGTCTCACAACACTCCTGGACATCTCTCCCAAAAGTATCCTATCTTCCGTGAATATCGCGAACCAGTGCCCCGCCGAGATCAACCCAATTCGAAAAGCTCCCTTGCAGCAGGGACTTAAATGTAAGGTCGGATGTATGAAGACATGAGCCCAGGAAACAAAGCAAACCTAATGAAATGATTTATTTTTATTTATACTTACCTATAATTTAGTGAGCACTTGCATCGCAGTAGCATAGGGGGTCCTTAATAATTGTTTTGGGACTAAAGGCTTTTCAATATTGCAATTATTTATGGTGTTTTTGTGATGATTTTTTTTATGTAATTTTACGGCCTCCAACGTTAAGTCATATCGGACGGTGAATGAAATGGGTGAAATGATGCTCAAATGTGTCCAGGGTCCATGGAGCTTAGAGCTACCCGACATTCGTCTTTAAGGATGAGGGGAAAACCCCGGAAGAAACCTTATCCAGGTAACTCACCCTGACCGAGATTCGAACTCGGGACCTCTTGAACGTAAGACAGACACGCTACCGAGGCGGGCGACGATGATGATGATGATGTGTAGTAATGTTTAACGCCCACTTTTACTACATGCGGCACCGCAGATGGTGACACTGGTGATACATGAGATGAAGATGGAGCACCGGTGGAATGAGATGGCGGGGAAAACCGAAGAGAAAACCGCCCCAGCACCGTGCTGTCCACAACAAATCTCACTTTGCCATCGCTTGGGATCGAACCCGGGCCGCCTTGGTGAGATCTAAGCTGTCTAACCGCTCAGCCAGGCGCAGCCATTGTGTTTTTTAAATGAATTTTGTTGATAAATAATATTAAGAGTTTCTAATAATAAATGTTTAATTTCAAATTGCTACTAGGAGTCAGAAATGTATGAAATCACAATTCGTTAATGTATGATTATTTGTACACATTTCAATTTACTTTATTGCTGTGGCCACATATTTTAATGGATTTTGTTGACTTTGTTGCGAAAGCTAAACCCAATTATTAATTCTAAAAGGATTTTGAGAAAAATATTCGAATTATTATAATCGAGGAAGTGGGCCTCGAAATCACCAATGAAATGGGCGTCAGTTGGCAAAATAGGGAACTACTGGTTTAGGAGATAAATCCTTTTAAAAACTCTCCTCACTTGTACAACTAGAATCCCAAAAATGTCTGGATTTACATTTGAGGTATATAATGCGTCTTTTTACATTTTGAACATGAGAGTTATCAGCAGGCTTGAGAAATACACATTAGGCCTAGAAAATGGTTGTTAGAACAATCACGGCAGGTAAATTCATACGTTGGCAATAATAATGGTGATAATAGAGCTCCATTGTATGTGGTTTATTTATACTTTGTCAGTAATTTGAACAATAAAGGTAGTAATTGGCAGGTAGTCTGCCTTATACACGCTATCCGTTGTGCATGTCATGCTGGAAGCGTTATAAACACAACCTGAGTGCATCGCTGTCTGAAGAATACTCAAGTACTTCATTGCTTACTTTAAGGCCTGTTTCCAACGCAGAATTACGTAATCTTGAGCTCATTTGTTACTTTTAATGGTCTTTGTGGAATTGCAATTTTAGTAATAGGAAAAATCGTACATGATTATATTCACATGTCTTATTCTAATCCTTATCTTTTAGATGTAGATATATAATCTTACGAAAGTTTATTTTAATCGAGGCAAACCTTAGCAGAAATAGCTAAATTACGTATTTCATTACAGACAAAATCAATAGCGATAGTCAAATTTTTACTAACTGGACGCTCCATGCCGGCCTTAAAATTCCATACTTTGTTCATGCAGTCGCGAGGAACTGGAAATTGTCAAGACTTTAAAAGAATTACTAAGTATTAAACAATTCGAACATTAATGATGGATATCTCGAAAATGGTGTATGATACCTAAAGTTATTGAAATCAAATTGTGTTTATAGAGATTACGTGTGTGTGTGTGTGTGTGTGTGTGTGTGTGTGTGTGTGTGTGTGTGTGTGTGTGTGTGTGTGTGGGTGTGTGTGTGGGTGTGGGTGTGGGGGTGTGTGGGTGTGTGTGTGTGTGTCTCTCTCTCTCTCTCTCTCTCTATCTCTCTCTCTCTCTCTCTCTCTCTCTCTCTCTCTTAACGATACTATACAAAATTCCTTCTGAATAAAGAGGAGCTCATATGTTATATCCAGAGTATTCAAGATACACATTTCATTTGCCAAATAATAAGGCATTTAATCAAAATCGTTAAGAACAATGTTTTGAGAAAATAAAAAATATCCAAAAGTGTAATTGGTAGTTGGAAGTTCCTTCAGAAGCTTCGTTTGGTATTTATTCAACTTTTCCTTTTTGAGTTACCTTATTCATACCCGTATGTACGCCCCCACACACTCACACAAGGACATTTTTCTAAAAATGTTTTTTATTTAGGGGTCTAAAAACATGTATTTCCGGTGAATTCGGTATCGAAGTTCTGGTGGAATGTAACTACTAGTACACTGTAGAGTAAGTAAAATGTACAATACGGAGTTTTTGCGTCAACCTAACGCCGTATAAAAGTGTTTAAGGTGTGTTAAAATGGTTCCATGTAAAATAAGTGTTGAAAAACATTGCTGTATCCCCTATTGTTATAACGAAAACCAGGTTCAATTGCTGCTACTGTTGTGGTCTAATACAATTGAATGCTGAACACTATAATTATTTATTAAATGGTGAGTATAAAACGATTTATTAACCTTAACAAAATCGAAGCCGAAAGTAAATCTTAGTGGAGATTAAATTAATTCATTGCACTTGCCAAGCAGCGAACCTCGATGATGGAGAACTGGAAGCGTTTGTGCGATTCAGCAAACGTACTGCAACTAGAGACAGTTCGCCACAGATAATAATTGGTGCTGCGTAGGCAAATGCATCCTGTTATTGCTGTAATAATTTCCATCAGTTCCCTCCATTGTCATGCCATTAGTGTGCACTTAACATGAGGAGATCGGCTTGGAGCTCTTCAGCCTTTTGACGGAGTTCATCTGTTAGGGTCTCGGTTGTGCTGCGTATGATTTACGGAGCAGGAAATCCATATTTCGAAGTTAAAAGAGTGTTTGAGACGACGTTTAAATATTCAAAAATTCTGTAAACACATTTCAAACTTCCTGCTTGCCTTTTAGGTTAATGCTGACCATTAGTATTCACACAACTAGGAAAGAATATATGTTTCGGGATTGATTTTTCTTTCGCTGTTGGTTACTTGTGCGCAAGTCGGATTTCGTTACCCTCAACATTACATTGATTGTCCAATTTGAACGGTAATTTTAACGAATGTTTTGGGACTTGTGCAAAGCTACAGTTTATCAGCCTACAACTATTCGATGTAATACTGCCTGTTGCATCTCACAGGGGCTACGAACAGCTTTCTAGAGGTCGTTTTGTATCCCGGCCACGATCGCGTACTGCAATGATTTGGGTATTGCTCGTTAACCCTTAAGTGGTGAATGATCATCCCCACCAATGCTTTATTGACTGTTTCCGCATTCTGTTGGAGCTATGAAGATGACTTTTTTCATTGTGTATCTCAAAATAAAAACGTATTCAGACGTCTTATGTTGTTGGTGAATTACTTTAAGAGTATTCTTATTATTGCTGTTCTTGCCTTATTAGTCCACTAGAATGCCCACAAAAATTCACGCTTGAACGAAGAAATTTTATGTAAGACACATGGGGGGGGGGGGGGGGAAGGACTGGACTCTGTAGATGTAGACAGAGGTGTAGACGGTTTCAGGAGATATCTCGTGGTATTCCAATTACAAATAGAGATAGAGTTGTCTCGTTAATTAGTTTAGATCAATGGAATCGCTAAAAGCCAAACCTAAGAAGCGGAAAACATGTATTCTAACGGAGGAAAAATGGACGAATTTGGTGTTTCAAAAACCTCGGTTTGTATATAGCTGCTAAACTTTTACTGTGTGACTATTCATGAATTATATACTTCTTGACGAGGGATACCAGGAATGTCTCACTACAGGTGGACACCACTTATAAGGTTAGTACTCATTGTAGAGCATAATACTATTACTAATGAGTATGTAACGTGGGAATTTGAAGAGAAAACCCCCAGTGTATTAGATGGCGCTGTATAATTTTAACATCAATTATGTATAATTGCTACGTACTTATTTGTAATCCTAGCTGTAATTTGGAATTAGGGAGTCACTTTCAGATATAAGTTCCATGTAGAAAAAATACCCCATGCTCCTAAACTACAATTTGAAAGCGTCTTGAAAACTATTTTGATATGTATAACTGTTGAAATTACAAAATCTCACATAATAACTTCAGAACTTTGAATCGCAACTTAATGAAATCAATTTAAGTCCTCTAAAGGTTAATTTAGTTTCTCTAAGATATTTTAGCAGCAGGACTGTACCAAAGTTGTTCTAACCGATGGTACCAATTCAGTTAGTACTGTGTCGCACGGTAAAAAAAAAAAAAAAAAAAAAAAAAAAAAAATAGTGTCACAGATTGCTGCTTTACGTGATACAGTCAGTTATATATCAAGAAGTACGTAGGCCGCGCCATGGCTCAGTGGTTAGACCGCTTGGCTCTCACCAAGGCGGCCCGGGTTCGATCCCAGGCAACCGCAAAGTGAGATTTGTGGTGGACAACACGACGCTGGGGCGGGTTTTCTCCGGGATCTCCGGTTTCCCCCGCCATCTCATTCCACCGGTGCTCCATCTTCATCTCATGTATCATCAGTGTCATCGCCTGCGGTGCCGTATGTAGTAAAAGCGGGCGTTAAACACTACACATTCAAGAAGTACTTAAAAATGATCGGGAAAACGTAATGACGAGTTTCATGTTTGCAACTTTTCATCATATACCTTGTTTCCCGATATTGTCAACAGAATAACGATGACTAAATAATTAGCTAATCAACAAACGAAAACTTCCCTCAAACGTTACTTAAAATTATTAACTAGCGAACAGCTTTCTTTAGGATTCCAAGAATGTGCCACACTATATTATATACAGCAAGCTCCTAGATAGGAACATGATTTTATCACTAGTACTAAGATCATGAAATGGAGGGAAAACCTCGCTTTTCGATTCAACTCGAATCTATTGTGCATATGAGGTGAAGGAAGCTTGGTGACCTAGTCACACTAGTGAACAGCTCGGTGAGATTTCCCTCTGGTGGAACGGGTAAGAGAAGGCAGCTGTTTGGCAAGGCCGCGAAGAGCTTCCCAACGACCAATCAAGTTTCTGCATTATCTGCCCTCCACAATTCCTAAGCCTATTTGAAATTTAAAAGGGAAAGGAAAATGATGGGATATGAGGCAAAGTACATTCATGGTAGAGGAGAAACTACCCCAGCATTCGCGTTATCAACCAAGGAACACCAAAAATCTGTTTCCAGAGTGGCTGGCCCCAGGAATCTAACCGAGATTTCTCGAATGTGAGCCTTGTACGTTTCCGATGATACATCTTACTCGGTAAGAGGGTGAAAATGCTTCCTGATGTTGCCAGACTACATTATATCTTATCAGATATATGTCGGCGTGTTAACCATAATTTACTGGAAACCTGCGTGTCTTCTATCCATCGTTTGTTTTGAAATGGATACGAATACCATGAATACTATAGATACATACTCTCTGTTATTTTGGACATGAAACGTCCACCTAAAACGAAACCACAATAAATGGGAAGCATAGAACTTTATTCCTCGTTGAAGGCAACGCTCGCACACATTTCATCCCGCTGTGGTTTTCTTTTTTGTTTATCGAGGAAAACTCCGCAACTTCGTTAGCAAACACACATAAGTACTCTGTTCAAGGTTTACTAAACCACAATAATGATGTTCGCTTGCAGACTAAAGGGATTAAGTTGGAACACGCTGGACTCTATGTACACATTAAGATGCTAAAAGACTTGACATTTTGCGCTGAATGCTTGGCAAGGCATAGAAAACCTTCAATGTTGGTTTAAATTAATGCTTCTTATTACATAAAATAGGTAAAATATTTAGAGTAGACTTCAGTTTTAGATAAGCAGTGTATATCTTAACTTTATAATCAACTGTTTTTATATGCCTCCTTGATCTGGTAAAACAATCATTTTGATAAAAATGTGTTAGGATAGTTTTATTTTGAGATATATGAAATATTCAGAATTTAAATCTAGATAACTCAGAAGCTAATGGACTTGCAAGAATGAAATTCGTATCAAAACAACTGCATTCTTGTGTATAAATAAATGAAAATAATTTAGGCAGGATTCTTAAAATGTAGAAATAAGAAACGTTTATCTTTCCCACTGTTAAGCATTCCAGAACTCCGCTTTGTTAGTTTAGTAGAATATTATACAAAATACGATAATCAAATAAAGTATCTACAAATGCACAAATAAAACACAACGCCACAATAATTTCTTCCCATTATGCAGCCATTTTTAGCTCAGCTTAATGGATCAGATTCTGGGCCAAGATTGCACTTAACGTATTTCATAAGTGGAATATTAATCCACAACTAAAGATATGGTTAATGATACGGGTTCCAGCGTTTCTCTTTAATTGTTCCCTTGTTATTCCAAGTCTGGCGTGAATCCCATTTTATTCATTTGCAGCGGTTAGTTTGCCCATCACCACTGTTTGAAAGCGATGCGTGTGTGAGCTCCATTGGAATAGTAGAACGTTAAAGTAGAACAAACAACGAGTTAACATCAATTCTTCACAAAACCCTGACAATCAGCCACAGGATTTAAATTATTTAAAGACGTTTATCATTATTCTCTCTCTCGTATCTAAGTTTTCGAGAAGGAAGAAAGATATCGGGATTGATGCAAGATCGGACCGTCCTTCCACTACGAAAACCGCAAAGAATTTGGAGAACGCTGTTAAAATTATTTGAGAAGAGCGCTGATTGAAAATTCGTGAGTTTCTAAACTTAAATAAGGACATGAGAAAGATGTGTGCTAAAATGGTGCCAATAATCTACACACCGGCACAATAGAAACATCGAGTGAATTGCTGTGTTGATATTCTTGAAAACATTGAAAGTAATCGTGATGTCATAAAAAATGTGACCAAACTTAGGTGCTCCAACATTATTCATATACTGAGCGACAATGCATGCTTTGTAGCAGCCCCCAGTAGAAAGTGCGGTTAACAAAATTGAGGTCCAAAGTAATGATGGGAGGTGCATTACATTGATTAGATGCCGGAAGATCAGACTACCAATCGGGTGTATTATAAAATGAATGCTTCTTTCACTCTTTGTGAAAGTACTCGACGAAGGAGAGCAGGCTGGTGGAAGAATACGGCACGGATCCTACATCATAAAGTTATTCGGCAAAACACAAAGAATGTTCCAGTGATGGAAAAAAAAGGAAGGGGAAAAAAACGGCGCAATTATTGAACAGCGTAATACAGCCTGCAGCACTGCTTCCAATAGCGGAAAACTCGCATTGAGCGGTGTAGAGACCGAACTGACATTTTATCCAAGCTCGGTATTCTGCCTCTGATTATTTCGTTCCTATTTTAGACCGTATTCGATTCGTTTAAGTTTTATCATTAAAATGAGTTTGAAAGTCTTTGCTGCACATCAAACATGACAACGGGAATTCATAAAGTTAAAACTGAATGTGTGTGCACCAGATTAAAGCAAATTGTTATATTTTCTCCCTCCCCCACCCCTCCGTATCGTATCCGTATCCGAATGGATCTAAACACTGTCGATCTTGTGTTAGGAGCTAGCCTGTTTATCCCAAGGTCGTAGAATCAAACCCAGCCCAGACTGGTGTATTTTAAGAATGCTTAATAACGTCAGCTCATGTCATTAGGTTTACTGGGATATAAAGGAATTCCTGCGCAACGAGATTCTGCCAGGCTGTTCCGGATACCCCGCATGGCTTGCGGGCACCCGAGATAACCCAGGAGCCAATGCTTACAGCAGCTAAAGCTGAGCTCCACATAATTCTTCTAAGCTGTTCTAATCTTCAACCAAATTTAAATTTATGAAATAAAACATCAGGGTGTATAAGGTTCTGCATCCCTTCCCACACCCCGAGGAACATAACATTTATGTTACCTCGCATCAAAAATCTTGCTAAGAACCCACAACCTAACCTACAATATCCCGGAGGGAAAAAAAAAAAAAACATGCTGTAAAACGCTTAACGGGTGGGCACGCAGCAAAATCCTGGCTTTATACAGCCAGCCAGCCAGGCAGCACCACGGACGGACGAGATTCTAGCACACAGCAGCGCTGCCAATTGACAGCGTCTTTAACAAAATATGTCTATCTTAACACTATCCGTTCTCCTCAAATTTATTTATTATAGGCGGTCAGTGATTTTTAAAAAAAGATTAGGTATATGCAAGTACACCACAAAGCGGACAAACTGTGTGTCACAAGGGTGTGCGGTTGTATTAATTTTGTAGCGTGTCAAAAGCTTATTAATTGCGGATTCCCACAATGCACTATCATTCATTTATTCAACAAAAGGGTGCATGCAGGCGTGCTCCTACAAGTCCCACTGTTTAGTTGTACATATAGCTGAATGTTGCATCTAGACTCACTTTCATAAGTCCTATTGTTTAATCGTAGAACTATTGTGCTTGGGATCTCACACCCATAATTTTTTCATTATAGGTACAGCTGAGAGGTGCGTTTGGACGTACTCCCATAAGTTCCACCGCACAACTGAAGGGTGCATGAGATCGATCGTACCTCGGAATTTCCATTGTTTTAGAACTGAAAGGTGCATGTGGTAGCACTCCCATAATTTCTATTAGAAGAGAGAAGGGAGCATTTGGGCTCACTCATAACTTACATTGTTTATTTGCGCAACTCAAGGGTGCATGTGGTCACACTCCCATAAGTTCCATTGTCGTACAACTCAAGGCAGCTTTGGGCTCACTCTCATGTCTTATTTTTAACATATGCAACCGACGGATGCATGTGGACCCACTTCCAGAAGTCCCATATACGTGAATTTATTAGACAAACAATACCGGCACTGTGCATTATTTACAATTTCATCACTTTTAAAAAATCTATAAGTGAAATCCTGCTAATTAGGAAACAATAGATGTCCCTATGTTAAGAGGGTCGTCCTCCGTTTCTAGAGGTAAAGTCTGTTTAGCCAACGTGTGTGCAGTTCCCAGTCAAAGGGACCTCAAAGGACGGGACCTCCCCGCCCACTAATGACCGTCATAAACCTATCTCCACACTTCAGAAATGGAACATTGACGTTGGGGACCAATAGCAGCCCCCATTTGTTGAAAATGACAGTTGGCATGTCTACTCCGCGTGGAGTCCCAGTTGCCAAATTTCCAACTTCCAGTTGTTCTGTTTCATTAGGTGCAAGACGGTGATGTTAAAATGTTGCAACATTGTAGAAAGGACCGTCAGGAGGAGGGTCCATGTTGTAAAACGATTATGAGGGTTTGTCAAAGAAAGCGGCCGCCGTGCACTTGCGTTGGGTAGACAGACTTTAACATGCTAGTCTCCGGTTCCCTGGGGCGCGAGTTTTCAAACTCGGCGGAGGGCGAGGCCGCGCCGTGGCTCAGTGGTGCTCTCACCAAGGCGGCCCGGGTTCGATCCCAGGCGACCGCAAAGTGAGATTTGTCGTGGACAACACGGCGCTGGGGCGGGTTTTCTCCGGGACCTCCGGTTTCCCCCGCCATCTCATTCCACCGGTGGTCCATCTTCATCTCATGTATCATCAGTGTCACCGCCTGCGGTGCCGTATGTAGTAAAAGCGGGCGTTAAACACTACACATTTCACTTCATTTCGGCGGAGGGCGATGGATTTTATCGGACATCAAAATCCTTAGCATTGTTTCCTTTGGAAGGGAAGAATGGCCGTTGGTCATGTGTCGAAGATTATTAAACGTGATAAAGAGGCATCTGAGCAAAATTAAACGGTCTTTCATGCCCAATATAGAATGGGACCTAAAGAACCAATGCACTTTAAGAGCGTTCCCAAATAAAACTCAATTTTTCCCCCACGTTTAGGGATCTACAGACAAACGTGTTGGATTTTAATGACATGATGCCACATGATAGGGAGAGGCTGGCTGAGCTGCAATTGCATGTTATCTTCTCATATACTAAACGATTTAGTTTAGTACCAGGTCTTTCACAAGTTAACTGCTCATCAGTTAAGTCATCAACATAGCGAACACCATCTTCTGTCTGGTGAGCTGAAGTACCTCTTGCTAAAACTTGCTCGAGGAAGTTACACAAGAGCTTCTTGAGACTTTTCCTTTGTGATTTTCTGTAAAGCGCAAGACGCGGGCGTGATGCTGAAGCACTCACAACGCCTTTGTTAAAGGCCGAATTTTCTTATGTAAATTCAATATGAAGCCACAAACAATGTCGAGTCCACGTAGTGTTGTTTGAGCACATTGATTTTATCAAGATAATGCCAGCATATGTTTAAGACAGCTTTTCTCGCAGCACATCTATGAAGCTTAAGAAAAAACCTAAATGTAATGCAGTAAGCGTTTGATTTACATCAGTAACATAAAAAGAAAACATAGCATATGTAGATGAGCTAGTGCTCAAAAAATGCGAAGAATTGACCAAAACAAACAAATCAGAACTAATAAAACCGATTGAATCAAAGGTGTTCCCCGGCTTCCTAGTATCTTTCCAATTGTTTCCTTTTTGTCAATGAAATGCAAGCTTTGAGGAACATTTGTAATATCCACAATTATTATTGGAGACTACATGGTGAAATATACTGGTGAGTCACCTGTCCCTATTTATTTTTGAATTTATGTAAGGTGGATGATTTGCAGAGCAGTTTATGGAGAAAGGGTAGATAACTGGTGCATAAGTGTTGTATGGACAGAAAGAAATCACTATGTATGTCGATTCCAAAAACTTCATACTCAGACACAGAGAGCTCCAGTAACAATTTTGAGTTTGCGAACTTTTATTCATTAACGCACAGTCGGGTGCACGAAAATGTTCCGGTGCTGTTGGTATCCAGAGGTCCAGAGGTAGTCCTAGTCGGGCGGGGCTATCCCCGTCCGGGTGTCTTATGCCGCAGTACCTAGCCGCTTTGCGGCTTAACCTGCGAAATGAGCTAGTAGTTCCATGTTCTGCTGGGGTGTTTGAAATTATTGAATGTTTAAAATTTATTGAATGTTTGAGATGGGTTGCCCCTCTTGTCGTGGACAGCTGCACGTAATTGTTCTCCCTTTTTGGGAGACACGATTTAGTTTTTTGCTCCGTTTTGGTTACGGGTTGTGTAGCGCTTGGTCCTTCGGCGTAAAAATTGGTCCCAGAGACATCTGGGGTTTTCCTTGGGTTACCCAAGGGGTCCCAGAACGTCTCTAGGCAGTCTGAAGGACGGCAAGCGTCTTTGATCTCTCGGGTCATACCTTCCCAGGGAGTTCACTAAAGGGTTGGGGTGAATTTGGATTTTGTCGTACATTGATCGTGCCCTCTCGCGAATGACATCGACAATGTACGGGATCTGGGAGTGCTCATGTAGGATATGAGCCGGGAATCTCCAGCCTCTATCGTAGATGATGCGGAGTGCCTTGTTCTGCAGCGTCTGGAGCCTGACGAAAGTGGTATTAGCCACTGTTCCCCAGATCTCACAGCCGTACAGAATCATAGGCGGAATGATCGCCCGATACAATAGGAGTTTGAGTCGGATCGGCATGGTTGATCTGAAAATAGGGTATAGGCTCCGGAGTGCGACGTGCCCCAGCTGGACCTTGCCCCTGACGTTTTGGTGTGTCACTTTATATAATGTTGGCATAACCGTTGCACCATTCGGGTTTTACACCAGTCCCAGCTGTGCCAATTTCTTATTGGTTTATATCGAAATCCAAGAACACAAGCAATGACCGATGAACAAGGCGCGTAGCCGAGATGCGTAGTGCAAGGGGAGGGGTAATGAGGAATTTAACCTTAGTGGAACGATTGTCAATACCACCTCCTGGCTGTGTCCGTCGCTCATTGGTTTGATGTCATAACTCGGGAACCGGGGAGAAGGACAAGGGGTGGGTTATAAGGAATGGGTTCATGGAGTAACTACTAGAACGTTATCTTCTTTGTGTTTTCCCCTTATGTTTGTCTACGTGACGAAAATATGCTCGGTATATTTTGTGCAGATAGAGCTTAAGTTACAGCTTTAAATAATTTGTAATGAAATGAGTTGATTCGAAATAAATATGCGCAATGTGGAATTCAAGGTGATACGTATAATAAAACAGATAAATCTGTCGCACCCCTCATTCCCTTCCCAAGAAAACTGCACAGACCTGAGAAGGTTCATTATTGGAAAAGAATGGGTAATCTGCTCCTGTCCTCAATAACCGCAGATAAAATGATCAAAGTCCGATGAGACGCATATGTTTCAGTGTAGCTTAAACTGTCCGGGCTTCTGGTTCATCTCCGCCATCACGAAACAGAGGGCAGGCGCACGCTTTCCTATCGCTGACAGGGGTTTGAACTGCGGGCGTGGTGTCATTCACCTACCAACCTAAATAGCTGTTCCATATATCGGAAAGTTTCTGTGCACCGGACTGTACAGTCACACACACACCTTTAAACACGCCCCTTAAAGAACAAACTATCACATACATCCAGTTGACAATAACATTGGAATACAAAATACAAAATCCACGCAGTGGGACCAATTGGATTCAAATCTTCAGGCAACACGTGTTTTCGTTGTACAACCATGTCAAAAAGTGCTGATAATTAGGTAGATTGTTTTCGCTTCTGTCACAAATTACGACAGGTTTTAGCTCATTCAGTAAGTGAAATGGCATATGCAGTTTTTTTTATTTGCGTTAAAACTACCAAAACGAGCTCAAAACACTATGAAGCTGTAAAAATCGTGTAAAGATCCGATGTGGGGGTCTGAGGTCTGCGTTTACTTATTCGTATGGAAACCTCTGCTCGTAAGGTAACGTTGGCTAAATGGTATTTACAGGTTACTTCACTTCTCTACAACTGTAAGCTGGGTTCAAAACCTTCGTGTTCAGCTCAGAAATTTTATTATCCTTTATTTTACCTCTTGTAGCTTATAATTTGATGTTATGGTACAAATAACATTTTATAACATTAAACGTGTTTATAAAATACTATAATTGCCATGTTTTTCACTGGCAGATAGATATAAATTTATAGTTCATAGTAAATGCTTTATTATGGCCTTTATTATGCTTGACCCATTCAACCAAGTTTCAAACACTTCGCATATGCAAAGCGGCTTTAAGCTATTTGCGCCTGCGACAATGCTTGGCAGGAAAGGACGCTCCATTATTTAGGTATTCAGTATTTGAAACCTTTCATATACTGTCGGGAGTCGTCATTTTGAATATTATTTACTGTTTTGAAATCCACACTCTTTGACAATTTTTCTGTTTAACCGAGAACGTAACGTATTCACAACTCCTTTGTCAATTGAAGTAAAACATAAGATTTAAGAATGAAATAAAAAGTCTTAGATTTAATGTCAGTGACAATGCTACTAAAAAGTGAAGGCTAACTGCGTAACATGGTTTACAACACCAGATACGGTACAGGTTATTAAGGGTCACAAAGCTGAGCATTATACCTAATTATCGGATTGTCATTCTTGTGTCTTTGGCTCACAAGAGAACCAATAGTACTAATAAATAAATTAGTAACTAAAATACAAAGACTATGAGAAAAGGATAAAAAGAAAACCAAAACAATGTGACGTCGTTTCGAAACATATTCCAGCAGCTAACCATCTTAACCAGCTGCCAGGTATTGTACTAATGTCGGTCGGTTTTTGGGAAAGCATTCGTTTATCATCTTGCTAGTATTAAGTGCATGAAAAACCGTCGTTTATTTCAGCTTTTCGCAGCTTCTTGTTTCTCTATTCAGGACTGTAAGTATTGATGCTGGATGCATATATTACCGGATAGAAGGGCAAAACTGCAATAACGGCTTTTGTGCTAAAAGGGTCAATGTTTTCACATTAGACTGTAAACTGCGGTTGCATAGATAAGAATAAACAGGGGTAGCTGACTCACCTGACATAATCACTGTAGGCATAACACAAACATTTAAAATATACTTTTATAACTAGTCAACATCTGCCATACTATAAGTTCTACATCACATCATTAAAAAAAATCACATGTGCCACACGCTTTGAGTTTAAAACGGGAACTTCAACACATTTTTTAAGGGAACTTCTACTCTATAAATTGTTACTCTTTAGTATGTGAGCTTTGTGTGTAAAGATATGTGGGTTCATATTTTCCAAACATGTATTGTAAATTTTTTGTTTTCTCAATGTTTATTTTGAACAACTTTTCCTTTTGAACATTTTCTGGCATAACTGATATTTTTTTTCCAGGAAAAATTGGAGGATAGGTAAGCACCGTTGTGGATTACTTCGGTATTAATAAGAGTTTGGCTATTTTTTTGAAGAAAATAATTTGTGATAAATTTTCATCAAAGGATGGTGTAATTGAAAAGTATCTTGTTTTCCTTAATGAGAAAACTTATTATACACATCGATTAAGGAACCGAGAAGTGTTATACATCTATACTGTAAATATTTCAGTCTGATACCATAAGTGGTTTCTGACATAGGACACGAACTTAGCGCATTTAGCATTGGAGGTATAGGGATTTTAATCGCCACTTAATGAGTTGAGAGATTATGTATTGGTGATAACTGGGGTCGGAATTTGTTCGTAGGTATTAAAAACTAAAATACGTATGCATATATGCACTTATGATTGAATTAATTTTTTTGTTCCATTTATAAACCTTTAACTACAATGGTCATATCGGCGGCCGTTCTTCTTTGGAACATATCGATGGTGTTAACTCGTAATCGTTGGGTTGTATCATTGGATCACTCACACATTCACATTCTCATTCATACTTCCGGACTCTGGGGAAGATGGGGAATCATCTTGGGCAATCTCTTTTCTTGTTTGGAGAAAAATCCCCACCCCTAGCCGGGAATCGTATCCGGGACCCCTAGCACGCCAGGCAAGAATAATTTTATTTTAGCTTACCGTGTTTCAATGATGAATCATAGTATGCTTAAAATTTTTCTCAGAGTTTTCAGGGATTAATAACTTTCTATTATCAGATAGAATTAATTTGTATTAAGTTGAAAATGATCGTTTCTTGTCAACGGATATCGTTGGCCAATGCTTTTACACTGGCAGTAACTGCTCGGAGCACTCATCTGGCAAAGCTTGATTCCACTCGCGTAATTATTAACTGTTTAATTTTCTTCATGGGTTTGAGTCCCAACATCACATTGAGTTTAGCTGAAGCCCTCTTCACCAAGGGCTTATTTGTTTAATTCAATTACGGCATTTAGAGAAGAATGTTAATCAACTGAAGGAGTTTGTGCAGATACGAACCACGGGTTTCTATGTATACCGTTAATAGCTTTTGAAACTTCGAAAGTGGCTAACATTGCACATGGATACCTATCTTGATGTACAGTCTCACATTCAAATGTAGGCCGCGCCGTGGCTGAGTGGTTAGACCGCTCGGCTCTCACCTAGGCAGCCTGGGTTCGATCCCAGGCGACCGCAAAGTGAGATTGCTGGTGGACAACATGGCACTGGGGCGAGTTTTCTCCGGGATCTCTGATTACCCCTGCCACCTCATTCCACCGGTGCTTTATCTATATCTCATGTATCAGTGTCACCGCTTGCAGTGCCGTATGTAGTAAAAGCGGGCGTTAAACACACACACACACACACACACACACACACACACACACACACACACACACACACACATTCATTCGCGCGTGCGTGCGTGCGAAGAGACAAAGAGATACGATGAGAATGAATCGCCTCTTTAAATTGCCATGAGCTTCGCTCTATCAACCAGCAGCCTAAGAGTGTAAGGAGGCTAATGCGGGTTCTGTGATCAAGCGTCAGTCAGTAAATACTCATGAGGACGTTAGAAAGGGCGATGGCATTGAGAAGTGCTGCACCAGCCGCATTACCATGGAGTCCTATTAGATGTGGAAATAGGTCCAAGTTCTCGTGGTCACGTAGCAGTCTGGCGACAGTGGTTGTTTGCTAGTCAGAGTGATTTCCATGCTACTCGAGTTTTGGGATTTTCCGTTTCCAGCCGTCTTCTGATCGATGATTACCCACTGAGGGTTGTCAGACCTTATAGGCATGCGTTGCAAATGTCACAGTTAGAGGAAGGCAGACTAGGAGTTACATCTAATACATGTAGAAGACATCTCAATATCTAAAGATAACGCTGTTGCCCTCCAACTAAGGACTCTTTGATATGCGTTGAGATTTCCCCATTTTTATAGAAGGTTTAGTTATTTCTTTGTGCCCGTCAGCCGAAGTGTTAAAAAGGTTACACTTTTTTCCTCTTTTTAAAATATGTAGAAGGAAATGCATTTTCTTTTCTGGTGTATCGTCTCCCAACAAAATAATTTTCACGAAATTGTGCTTTTCACTAAAATCAAATGATTCATAGCAAAGAAATCTGTTCAAAGTGCACTGTTGGAAACGTGTCTGTTTGAAATTTCCTCTAAATGTCAATAAGAGATGCTAAACAAAATCATTGTGTTGGTTAATAATTTTAACCAATATTAAAAAAGCGAGAAAATTTGTGTGTGCATTTAGTGTAATGTCAGAAATTCTTTTACCATTGAAGAACTCACTTCTTCACGACGGGCATAGGCTATAAAACAGTTTTCAAGTGAAATCCTAATGTCTAAAAAGGTAAAAATAAGCATTTACAAAGCCTCCTTGATACCAATGAATGAGTTGGTCATAAAACGATATACTTGCTAAGAAGGATTTGGCTTTTCTTTCAGAACACCAAGGAGTAGAAATAAGTTGTACATAAATGGTCACGATTTAGTAGCTAAGAAAATAGAATACTGAAAGGAGAAAGGAAGGAAGCGAGAGAAAGAGAGAGAAGAAAAATCGGACTCTGTGTATAACGATATGTTTGTGATAATTTTTTAATTTCTATTTTCTTCAAATATTGAAGATGTAGTCAAGGTTAGACAGTAACACATCAGAGTTAATTTTATTCTAATTCAATAGACGTTTATAGTGAAGCTATTGAGCGGCTAATCTTTAAATACTCTCTATCTAAGAAAGGTTTACTGTCCTTCGTTTGTCCCTACTACTATTATTATTATTATTATTATTATTATTATTATTATTATTATTATTATTATTATTATTATTATTATTATTATTATTATTATTATTATTATTATTATTATTATTATTATTATTATTATTATTATTATTATTATTATTATTATTATTATTATTATTATTATTATTATTATTATTATTATTATTATTATTATTATTATTATTATTATTATTATTATTATTATTATTATTATTTATGTTAATGTTATTGTGCACTAAATTCCCTACTTATGTATTAGGGAACAGTTTAACGATAAACTAATTATTCGATATTTGTAATTTTTAAAAGAGGAGGTAAGTTTTCTTGATGGTTACGTACTGTGCTGTTTTCGAATTGTTTAAATTGCTGGTCCCTATTTTGGTGTACATAGATGTCAAGGGTTTTGTGTAGTATAGGGCAACTGTAGAGCCTTTGCGTTATTAAATATCTAGGGGACCAAATAAAAGCATAACAGTTAAAACTTCATCTGCCATAATTTTAAGCTAATCGACTGTTCCAATAATTTCAGAAATTGGGAGACTCTTAGTGAGAAGAAAATCAGTGAATACAACTGCTACCGCTTATTGAATTTAGTTAAGCAATTCCTTTTGGTCCAATTACTTATGTCCTACCCTCCCCCACCCTTTATGAGTATAATTTGGCCATTTTGCTATGATATTCCCAATAACTGATGACAAACTTCTCCCCAATATTCATAGAAGGGCCTGTGAAATCTGGCGGATATTATGTTTCTGATTTAACTTCTCACTGATCTCCCAAATCCAAATGATAAAAGGAACACATTTACATAGCTCCTGCCGAAGTATACTCAATCAGTTTAAAGTTAAGATGGGATTTTTATTAGGAATAATGTCAATATCTTCAGGAATCTCTCAATATCAAGCATATGCAGTGTCCTGTAAATTTCAAGCTGCTCGTTTGTTTTTAAGTGGGCCCAAATGACTAGTTCTTGTGGGCCCTTAAACATGACACACTCGTGCATTTCTTTTTAAGTGTGAAAGCTTCCCGGTATCTCTAAGACCAGAGGAAACCAGATAGTAACAACACAATCAATATCTTGAGGAATGACAAAACTTCGTGGTATGTGCAGAAGCGTGTAATTACGCCTCTGAAAGATGTCCATATTGACAGTTCCTGTAACGGCGCTAGTATAGGATCAGAGTAGAATTTAATGAGTGCAGGACAAAGCTTGGATTCAAGCTCTGAAAAAGGAAGGTTGTATTTAAACAAAACATTAAATGTTTAATGTACAGAATAATTACGTTTAATTGCCCATCTGGAACAATCGCTTGAATTATCGGTTCTGTGTTGCTTGGAATAGATAACTTCTATTGGTTATGGTTTAACTGCAGTCCCTAACCTCGTTTTATCCCAAAAACAATGTAGGTTGATCATTTTCAAAGCGTTTTTTTGTGTGTAATTTACGTCCTCCGTCATATCGGACGATGAATGGAATGGGTGAAATGGTGCTCAAACGAGCCCAGGGCCCATAGAGCTTAGTTACCCGACATTCGTGTTTCAGGATAACGGAAAACCCCGGAAAAACGTTATCCAGGTAACTCACCCTGACCGAGATTCGAACTCGGGACCTCTTGAGCGTGAGGCGGGCTTTCAAAGCGGCGAACAGATATTCGAGTCAGTGTGCGATATTGTTTATGGATGCATTTTGTAGAGTTTTTCGACACGCATATCTTCAAAGTCAGATAGGGGAGGAATATACATAACTGTTTAACAGAGATGACTGCGCGCTAACGCACGAGGCTCCCATTCGGGAGGTCCCGGGTTCAATCCCTGGTGACCGCCTATCCTTACATGGGGTGTTCCGTGGCTTTTCCTTGGTCAGAAGGGCAAATGCAGGATTGATGCGTCTTCTATCACGGCTCTCCTCTCTCCCATTTCCTCTTATTTTGTATCCCTTTTTCATGATAACGAACGACTCTGGTGTTATGGTGCAGTGGCTTGGATTTTAAGCTTCTCGGCTCCGTCGTAGCGTGGCCGTTCTAGACTACACTGCCAAGTTGAGCTTTACCTTGTTCCCGCTGAAGGGACAGTTTTGAGCCACAACCGGCGTTTTGGGCGGGTCGCCGCGTACTCTTCCCGGCCGAGTGGTAAAGCCAGTAATTGCTGGTAACTTTGCGTGTCTTTGCCATTGACGTCCGTTTCTGTAGCCCACACGCCCCCTACGGTTCCTTAATCTCATCCGTTCCTCCCGGGGGTGCATGCAGGAAAGATCAAATTGCGGGTCGAGGCGCTAATTGCTTCCTCCGTTTTCTAATCTGTCTCTACTTCTAAATCTAAAAGGTAAGAATTGTGTACCGAAATTTCGTAACGTAAAATCAACAGAATAAAACAGTTATGCTAATTGTGGGCAATATGCGGTCGGAAGTGAACAAAGAACACTAAAAACTTAACGGAAACAATTGGTATCACAAGTTCCTAAACCGTTAACTAAGGTTCATGGCCCAAACACTATACAAAGTCTCAAGCTTATCTTTCTTGCGTGGCGTTTTAACCTCAAATGATAATTTAATAAACTTTGTTTACCCCTCAGTGTTGTTTTAAGGAACAATTCAGTTACTGCATACATCCCTTTAGATAACCTTTGTTGAAGTACTCCAATTCTTTAATACCCACTGGCGCTCTTTGTAAATGTTAATGATCAATAATAGTAATTCTCTAAAAAAGACTGTTGTAATATTTCTCATTTGGGCTTGGTGTGCATTGAATTTGTGATTTTTTTTTTGTAAGCACAAAAACACCATAGTCGTGTGACATAGACGGATATCTATCCTTTAAAAGTTGTCGATAGTTAATGATTTCTATTGTCTTGATTGTCATAAAATATACAATAATAATATGAGTGGGAACATCGTGATGTTTATTACTCTATTATCATCACTACTGCTATATTATTGGGCTAGTTCGAACTGTCCTTGTTTGATGCAGGAAGAAGTTCGAGAGACAAACTTAAGTTGGAACGGAAGTATTACTTTGTTTGGTGGCTGCGCCTCTGTTGTATACATATTATCAGTTAGATAAGGTTGATCCCCTACAGTGGTAGGCAGATCCCTGTCTGTTGTCAGTCAACACAAGAGAACGATCTCGGATTTCATACAAGGAGAGGTAAGTAAAGCATCATCATTTGTGGCATTTTCCTTTCTGTAACTTGTACATTTGTGATTTCTGTTGCATTGAAATAATGTCGTGCTAATTATCATGGTAGCAGTCAGAGAATGGTAGTGATTCCAAAATATTACTCGTATGCAACATTAGGGAAAATGTACGTCAAACTGGCATTACTTAATCATATTGCAATACATTACGTAAGTCATATTTAACAAGAGCACTAAAATATATGAAAACTAATTTTGCAGACAGTTAAACGCTGTTCAGTGAATGATTTGATTAGGTTTCATTACATTATTTGCATTATTTTGGAATTTATAAATATATTAACATATATATTATGTTTCTATGTTCCGCAGATTCATTTTAGAACATACTTTTCAAGAAAAACAGATCTAGAACGATACAATTTTTTCATGAAGCTTAAATTCATATTTATCTGCAACAGCTAGAGAGTTTATATGTACAAATAAAAGCTGTTCTCTTCTAAGAGAAACTTTCTGAAAAAAATATCAATTTTGGAGCGGCAAGAAATAACCTTTTTTTAAAAATCTTAGCTTATAATTGTTAAAATAAACCACATTTATCAAGTACACTAATGCTGCTTTTCCAAATATCGCGTATAAACTTGATAGAGCTTCATTGTAGGTACATATTCAATATATGTTCCTGAATAGAATGGCGCGTGTACTGACATTTAAAATGTATAGAATATCAATATGTTCATAAACTCTAAAATAATTGAAATATGATTTAATGTAATGCCTTGCAAATGTGACCAAATAATACCTGTTGTATTTATCGTTATGTTAACTTTGTGACAGATTTGCATATTAAAACGATACTGTCTCGGGAATCAGCAAATTAATTTAGTTCAAAGCATATACACGCTCTGAAGTTGAGGTAATTTATAGGTAATTTTAACAGTCTTTATTAGCGTTTGAAATATTAAAAGTGGTGAAGTGAATATAGTACATTTTTCAAAACTCCCTTCTTGTGTCCTAGTAGGGAGAGCCCTATCCTTGTTAGTTAACGTAATTTGCGGAGTTTTGGTTAATTTGAATGTTGGGGTAATTTTAGGAAAGAGGAACTGAAGATTTTGATTAAAATGTTGCATGATTTGCTTTTGCTGTCATGTTTATATTTGAGATGTTCTACTTATTTTGTATTAATTATTTTTGGGGAATTTAATGTATTTTTAATATATTTCCAAAGATGCCAGGGCACTAGACATTAAAAAATGAATGAGTTCTGTGTACCATTTCAGAGCATAATTCATAATTGTGGAAAAGTTGGCACTAAGAGGCTAGTATTTAGTATGTTGTTTTTGCTTAATTTAAGCTTCATGCATTGGGAGGTTATAGTTTTAACATAGAGTGAGTGTACTGGAACATTTAGATGTGAAAATTGAAGAGCCCACAGTCCGAATTGTAAGGACGGAAAGTAAACTGAAATTCAAAATTTGTCTAAATCAGCCAGATCCAGCAGGAAGAGGATGCCGGTTGATCTTTATTTCGTGTGTAATATGCAATAAATTCTATTTTATTTCTTTTCTAATAAATCCCCCGTTTTCTCAGGAATTATGTATGATACCTAGAACGATGCCATCTTAAATACGTGATAACTTGTCATGAAATACACTCACTATTATTCATGTATGTAGATTAGTTTTGTGACAAAAAATTTTGCCCTAAATAATTTTAAAATCAAACTTATTTTGAAAAATCATAGCTTATTTTTCATAACTATTGTTTCATAAATGTGGGCCACTTTACCTTCAAATATTGTATGCTTATCAAATAGGTATTTCAAAGCCATATCGTTAACAGTTATTGAGATAACGAGCGAAAAAGGCTTGTTAAATAGTTGTTAAAGCAATCGATCTTGAGTGATTTTGAATGGCTGAACCGTACCGTTCCGAGCTTGGTGTAGTTACTCGCTTGGCCACCCAGTGGAGCACATATGCAACTTTCATACACTGGTGGTTCATTGTTAGGGCGAACAATGCTCTTAGCCTACTTAATATGTTCTAGAGGGTGAACACGACGAACTTCAGCTGGATGACGATATTCTTGGAATGTAGAGTCATTGGCCTTGAGTTCGTCACGGTGGCGCAATGTGTAGTGCTTTGGCTCGTTAAACTTTATACAAAAACCGACCGTGTGTAAATGGGTTCAAACAAAATTATATTATTTATGGTTATTTACATGCATATTTTAATTAAATATACTTGCATATAGGAAAGATGATGTACCAACATAAGGGAAAAAATAAGTAGAGTATTTCTTATTTTGTGTCTTGTATAGTTCTTCTATAACACGTTTCTTGTAATGCAGTTTCATTTAGTGGCAGACGATTAAAAACTATTTCATATGTTCTGTAATAAATTCACAGTACAGGAGTAGTGGATGAAATTGTATTAGTTGTTGAGTCTGAATGATTAAACTTTTATGTAGGACAAACGGGAAAAAGATAACGAATGAACGAGCTCACGCTCGACAGAAGATAACTGTTTTAAGAGCTTTTAATATGTACAAATATAATATAGTTCATATATATTATATATAATATGTTACAAAATTATTATTCAGTATCTGAAAACAAGATTTCTGTTAAAAAATCTTATTCATTCTGAAGTCCAAATATACGCCACTTTTTGTATGCAATTTACTTTTCTTGCAATTCTTACTCGACTTGCTCGACGTCAGATTGGGGTAAATTGTTTAACCACAAGCACTTTCTGAAAATGTTTAAATAAAACAAATACGTAGGAAAGGTTTTAAAAACCGGGGTACTTGCACCGATTTTTTTTTTTTCAATTTCCGAGATTTCGTTATGTGTTTACCTACTACATGTGTATTGCATACTATATTTTTTTTCCCGTGATGTGTATTTATATCAATCTGAATTTGAGTAATTAGGATATTGGCTGAAATATTAATAAATATAGTTTAAGATAAATGTCAGATTTTAGAACGTGGATCGCCTATATGTGTTGCTATGGAGAAATACCGCGTTAGTGCGGGAATGTCAACTTACCATGCATAGTAACAATAACGGTAAGTGTGGAATATTAGTTACATAGTGCAAAAAATTCTAATAGTACTTAAAACCTGTACCTTCTGTGCACGTTAACCCATTTGTGCCCAGAAATTACATTCAATTTTTTCTTTTGAAGCAATATATTGAGATGTAGTAACGAACTGTTTCGAAGGAAAGGAAGAAAGAATCGTCCACTATTCAAGCGTCTACCAAAAAATGGGTGCACTTTCAGGCTTTATTTCTTGTGCCTTATGTCTTTCCAGTTATACAAAATTACTCAAAATTCTACAAGAATAAAAGGAACTTTACACGCTTTTCACTGAAAATAACATTTAATATATTTTATCCATGTCAGTATCTGAAATATAAATATTGCTTTAATGAAAATCATAAGTCGCTTTTGAGAGAGAGAGAGAGAGAGAGAGA